>JAPVLO010001188.1:0-283706 GCA_027257055.1 Cephalopachus bancanus
GGGGCTCCTACACCAAGTAGTTCCATAGACAAAAACATTAACATAAACAAAAAAAGTGTTAGGAAAGCTTAAAATGCAAAAATGGAGCAATCAGGCAACTCTAAAGGTAGCCACAGTTGAAATCCCCACTTTCCCATGGTCTGAGGAAAAATGGGAAGAACAACAAGGGTAAGCATTGGCTGTACCTTCAGTGGGATTTCCAAGGGAAAGCTAAGGACAGAGAGGCAGAGGCTTTACTTGGAGGGATGGAACCACTGCTGGAGAAGCAAGTGGGGGAGAAACACTCTGAGACTAGCTTTCTCGATCAGTCATTCTCCTAGAAGACAGTTGCATCGGTTGAAACTAATCAGAAGTCAGGAAGCCTGGAAAATCTAGTTTGCATTAAATAGTGCAGGTTTTTGCCAGGTGCGGTAGTTGATGCCTATAGTTTTAGCAATTTAGGAGGCTTAAGCAGCAGGAGGACTGCTCAAGTCTAGAAGTTTGAGACCAGCCTGGGCAATGTGACAAGACCCCCATCTTAAAAAAAAAATTAGCCAGGTATAGTGGTGTGTGCCTGTAGTCCCAGCTACTCAGGAGGCTGAGGTAGAAAGATCACCTAAGCCCAGGAGGTTGAGGTTGCAGTAAGCCATGATAGTACTCCAGCCTGGATGACAGTGAGACACTGACACACACACACACAAAATAGTGCTGATTTTACAAAGCAAAGTGGGGAAAGGACAGAGAATGAATCTAACCTCAGTGAGACAAACAATAGGCCCACATGTTAAGCAAAATGTAGTTCAACCTCACCTGCTAACACTGAGGGACTGAGTTTGAGTCATAGGTTATAAGACTGATAATTTTAACCTTTATTTTTGGAAGCTACACAATTTATTCGTAAGGCAAAAGTTATACAGTCAACCATTTATGTATACTCCATGTTGAACATTTTATATTAATCTCTAACCATTTTATTTCACAGGCAAGAAGATAAATGTAAAGTTGGTACCATGGACATTAACTGAGTAGATGTAAGTTGTTTCCAAAATTCACTTATAAGTACTAGAATCAATGAATGACAACATATTAGCATACCAAGAAATGTTGTGGATAAAAAGAACATCTCATATTTGATAAAATTATAACTCCATTAACATAGGTGTGGATGTCACTTCCATTTATCTATGAATACTTTGAGAATTATTTCACAGAGAACAAAGTACACAAAGAACATGACAGTGGTGTGTACATCATTTACTGGTTCCTAGCTATGGCCCTGTGGAAATAACAGCCTCCTGGCTCTCAATTTCTTCAAATATAAGTAGGAATAATAAAACTTTCCTTATAAGGTAATCTTGAGTCATACAAGAATCATATGCAAAAATAATTCATAAATTATAAAATACAAATATACAGTAGCTGTATCTGATTGAGTAGCCATTAGGTATCCACTCATGGCTTAATTTTTAAAGATCATCCTAAAAAATAAGCAAAGAACCAAAACAAAGAGAGAAAGAACTGAGAATGATCCTGAAACTCACTCAGTGTAACTTAAATAAGCGATATAACATTTCTTGGCCTTCCTTGAATAGCCAGTCCTGCATCTAAAGCCAGAATAGTGCTAGTTTGTCTTATCAGACCCTCTGTCAGCAGCAAAAAAGTTCAGCCTGCAATTTCCATCAGTCTCATTCTCCAAGCACATCTTTCTGCATTTGCTTGACCAAGCCTGTAGGACTCGTAGATAGCAAGCTCACCTGTGCCAAGTAAGAGCTGTTGACACGGCTTTTCAGAAACTCTTTGGAAATGGGAAATATGGCAAAGACCACCATAAAAGGGAGGGTTTATAGGGATTATTGTAAAAAATATTTTCAAGAACCAGCCCAGATTTTTCAAAGAGCTCCTGCTTTTTTTTTGCAGTATGGAGTTGGGAGAGTTAATTTTTAAGCAAGAGATCATCACAATTCTTGCTCTCCGAGTGTTCATAATCTTGCATAGTTCAAAGATAAGTCCCAAGCAGACCAAGTGACATATATATTAAAGAACTGTAAGAATACATACAGGATAGTACTGTGAAGTTTGCTAGATGACAATCAAAGGAATATTTGTGTTTTTGAAGAGATCCTTGAAGATGTAATCAAGACACTTGGTTTATATTCTTGTTTGGACCCAGTAATGACCATGTATCCTCAGCAAGTTCTTAATCTCAGCTTTCTCATCTGTCCAGTGTACATTTTAGAGTCGCCTGGCTATATTTCAATGTTTAGTGGTCAAGTGGAATAGTTTATATGGTAATATTTTGTTTATAACAGTACCTACATCATAGGGAGGGCTGTTTTGAAGATGAAATGACATAATCCATATCCTGTTGTATAAGCATTCAAAGACTAGTAGCCCCCTTCATATTTTTCTCACTGAAATTTCATCTAAATATATTCCAATTTTGTTTATAGTTTTTCTTTTAGTTCTGTTTACAATGTATTTTCTTCTTGTATAAGGCAACTTCACAAAAAAAGATCTGTGCGCTATTCATTACAAATAGCTCTTCTGTAATGGTGATGAGTTTTCATTGAACCATCCTTGCACTTTAATTTGAGCTTCCTTCAACCAAGAGCATGCACTTGTCACATATATTATTACTAGATTTAGGAGAAGATCTTGTAATAGATGGGCAAACAAATTCTCAGAGAAGGGTTAATTGACTAGTACAAGACAAAATTTATGACCTCAGCTTAGTTAGGATCATGACTAATGGGAAAAGCCACTTGGTCCAAATCCTTATGACCAAAATTACAGTCCAGTAGCAAATACATCTCTTTGTGAGATGAAAACAAATGTGATACTGGGAACCAGAGGAAGAGAAGAAGTAGAATTAGTGGACTGAAATTTCAGACTATTCTATTTGTACTACTATCTCAATCCCTTTTTTGTCTTCAGACAACAGAAATAGCTAACAGGGTCAGATTTCCCAAGAGAAAAGGAAAAGTTATATTTAAGAGATTTAACTTCCTTCCTGGAAATGATTGAGAATCACCAATCATGGGCACCCTAAATTAAAATTAAGTTAAATTAAATTAAAAACAAAACACATTTGAAAATTAAAAAAAACATAGAAAGTAATACTGTATAAAACAGTATTCCTGAGGGATGGGAACAAGATGGTGACAGCATCTTCAGATTCTCTGAATGTGAGTTCCAAAAAAGGCTATTACTTCTCATCCCCCATCCCCCAGCCCCACCAGCCATGCTGGTGCCAGACCCGGGAACTTCGGTCCAATACAGGGCCAGATATTGTGGCCCCCTACTGCTGCTGTTCCACTGCGTGCATGGGAGTCTCCAGTCCCAGCCCCCTCCAGCTCCCTCCACGGCTGCATTGTCTCCAGCCCAGCACCCGGCACCAAGCTGCCGGTCACACAGGGAGGCTCTGAGTGCCTGCCCGTCAGAGACACCGGTCCCATTCCTGGCTGAAGTACCCTGTGGGGGGCCCAGGGCCACTCTCACCACTCACCGCCTGCCCTTTGGAGCTTTGGAGCTCTGTAACTCCGGGCCCACCCTGGCTGAGGCACTCAGCATGAGACCCCAAGCCGTGGGACCCAGACAAGTGGAGAAAAACAGATCTGCTTAAATTGCCTCACCATTCTCCAGGCAGAGACTTCCATTGCCCCGCCCACCTATCAACAAACTTTACCTCAGTTCCTAAGGTCAGATATTGTGGCCCCCTACTGCTGCTGTTCCACTGCATGCGTGGGAGTCTCAGGTCCCAGCCCTGTCCAGCTCCCTCCCCGGCTGCATTGTCTCCAGCCCGGCACCCGGCACCAAGCCGCCGGTCACACAGGGAAGCTCTGGACGCCTGCCCCTCAGAGACACTGGTCCCATTCCTGGCTGAAGTACCCTGTGGGGGGCCCAGGGCCACTCTCGCCACCCACCACCTGCCCTTTGGAGCTTTGGAGCTCTGGAACTCCAGGCCCACCCTGGCTGAGGCACTCAGTGTGAGACCCCAAGCTGGGGGACCCAGACAAACAGAGAAAAACAGATCTGCTTAAGCTACCTTGCCAATCTCCAGGCAGAGACTTCCATTGCCCCGCCCACCTATCAACAAACTTACCTCAGTTCCTAAGGCAACAGCATGAAACAGGAGACAAAGCCCCACCCCTACGCTGTAACAAAAAACAAAAGGGAGAGTCTGGAATCAGAGATCAAAGAAGTGACTTTAGTCTGATCGCTTATTTTGACTTATGATTTTATCATTGTAACTGTTGGTTTAGATCAAGCTTGTTGTTTACCTTCTGACTTACACTGTTTCTCGATTTTATTGGCCTGTCTCTGTGTGGCTATCAGTACTCTTTAGGGAATCTTTCTTATGTGTCTTTCTTCACTTCTTCCTGGCCCTGTGTCTCTTTCTCACCTGATAGTTGGTATGTATATCTGTTTTCCCTCTCACACTTCTCTCTTTCTAACTCCCTATTGACCCCCCCTTCCTCCATTATTTTCCTCTTTTACATGCCCCCTTTTTAAATCTAGGGACCAAGACTACATACTGCTGAATAGACAGATTGTAAAGCAGAGGGAAAAGTGAACAAAACCAGAAGACCCTCATAAGGAAGAACAGGACATTGCAGAAGAGAAATAAAGCAACCCCATCTTCCCTCAAAAACAGAATTGAAGAAGGGGAGGGAAAGGGGGAGAGGGAGAAAAATCTATAGCAATGAAGAAAAACCAAAAGAAGAGTATGGGTCTCTCCCAGACGCCTGGGAGGGCAGACACTGAGGAAACTGACTTTGGAATGCAAACAATGAAAAGCCCACAGAATGAAGGGTCTCAAACTACAAATGAAGACATCAAGACAATAATGGAGAGATTAAAAAGAATTGAGGAGACACAAGAAGAAACTAGGAAGGAGCTGATAACTGAGATAACAGTAATAAAGAATACTGTGAATGAAATAAATAACAAACTGATAAGCATGGAAAGCAGAATTACCCAAGCAGAAGAAAGAATCTCAGAGCTTGAGGACCAAAATATAGAAATAACCCAAACTCTCAAAACTACAGAAAATAAGCTAAAAAAGACAGACCAAAACCTTCAAGAGATGAGTAACTACCTCAAGAGGCCTAACCTAAGAGTAATCGGACTCCCAGAGGCAGAAAGAGAAACAGAGACCACATTGGAACAAACTTTCTATGAGACATTAAAAAAAAACTTCCCTTATCTAATCAGTGATGCAAAAATTCAAACACAAGAGATTCAGAGAACCCCTACAAGACAACAAATGAGAAGACCAACTCCTAGACACATAATAATTCGCCTAAACAAAGTAGGCACAAAAGAAAAAATTCTAAAGGCAACAAGAGAAAAAGGTCAGATCACCTACCATGGAAGACCAATCAGAATAGCAGCAGATTTATCTACAGAAACCCTGCAGGCTAGGAGAGCTTGGAGCCCTATCTTCAAAGTCCTAAAATATAAACAATTTCACCCAAGAATAACCTACCCGGCCAAGCTAAGCTTCATCAGTGAGGGGGAATTAAAATCATTCCCAGATATCCAATCCCTAAGAACTTATGCTGCCATCAAACCATCTCTACATGATAAACTTAAGAAAGTACTAAACACAGAAGAAAAGGAAAAAAGAACAACGTTCTTCACAAGAGTACAGGGAAAAGAATAAAATATACATGAACCAACCCCAAAACCAAAAGACAAAAAAAAAAAAAAAAAAAGAAAAAAAAAAAAAAAGAAAAAACCAAGTGGAAGAACAGCAACTCAATAAGAACTCCATGAGAGGGACAAACTCTCACATTTCAATAATTAGCCTGAATGTGAATGGACTAAACGCACTACTGAAAAGGCATAGAATGACAAAATGGATAAAATATCACCAGGCAACAATATACTGCCTTCAAGAGACCCATCTCTCTAGAAAGGACATACACAGACTCAAAGTAAGAGGATGGGAAACAAATTTTCAGGTGAATGGAACACAAAAGAAAGGAGGAGTCATGATCCTAATTTCAGACAAAATACCATTTAAGCTATCAAAAATTAAAAAAGATACAGAGGGTCACTACATAATGATAAAAGGTTCACTCCATCTACAAGAAATATCTATCCTAAACATATATGCATCCAACATAGGTGCACCAACTTTCATGAAGCAACTTCTAGGAAAACTAAAGAAAGACATTGATTCTAACACTATAATAACTGGGGACTTTAATATACCACTCACAACCCTAGACAGATCATCAGGACAAAAAATCAGCAAGGAGATCTGGAACCTCAGTGAGACTCTGGACCAAATGGACTTAATTGATACCTACAGAACACTCCATCCAAAGACCATAGAATACATATTCTACTCATCACCGCATAGAACATATTCTAAGATTGACCACATAATTGGACACAAATCAAGCATAAGCAAATTTAAAAGGACCGAAATTCTACCATGCACCTTCTCAGACCACAGTGGAATAAAAATAAACATTGACACCAACAAGGTCCCCCAAAACCCACAAAGACATGGACACTAAACAGCATGATGCTAAACAACGCCTGGGTCAATGATGAAATCAAAACAGAGGTCAAAAGATACCTGGAAACAAATGAAAATGAAGTAATATCTTACCAAAATCTCTGGGACGCCTTAGAAGCTGTAATAAGAGGGGAATTTATATCCCCTCTTAAACACACATGAGGAAAATGGAAAGGACACAAATTAACAACCTAACAAGTCACCTAAAGAAGCTGGAAAAGCAAGACCACAAAAACCCTAATTTCAGCAGAAGAATCCAGATCACCAAAATAAAAGCCCAAATCCAGGACATAGAAGACAAAAAGATAATACAAAAAAATCAATGAAACAAAAAGCTGGTTCTTCGAAAGAATAAACAAGATCGATGGTCCCCTAGCTAGACTGACCAAGAAAAAACGAGAAAAAAACCAAATAAACACAATCAGAAGCACAAAAGATGAAGTCACATCTGACCCTGAAAAAATACAAAAGATCATTAGAGACTACTACGTACACTTGTATGGAAACAAACTTGAAAACCTTAAGGAAACGGAGGACTTTCTGACATCACACAACCTACCTAAGTTGGAACAAGAAGAAATTGAGACACTGAATAGACCAATAACAATCAAGGAAATTGACTACGTAATAAGAAACCTTCCTACAAAAAAAAAGCCCTGGCCCAGATGGCTTTCCAGCAGAATTCTACAAGATGTTTAAGGAGGAGCTGATACCAATCCTACTGAAGGTATTCCAGGTGATTAAAAAAAATGGAATGCTCCCGAAATCATTTTACAAAGCCAACATCACATTGATACCCAAGTCAGGTAAAGATCCAACAAAGAAAGAGAACTACAGGCCAATATCTTTGATGAACATAGATGCTAAAATTCTCAACAGGATCCTAGCAAACTGGATTCAGCAATACATCTCAAAAATCATCCATCATGACCAAGTAGGCTTCAGTCCTGGGATGCAAGGCTGGTTCAACATTCGTAAAACCATAAATGTAATTAAATACATCAACAGATGTCAAAACAAAAACCACATGATTATATCATTAGATGCAGAAAAAGCTTTTGATAAAATCCAGCACCCCTTCTTGATAAAAACCTTTGAACATCTAGGCATATGGGGGAACATACCTCAAAATAGTAAAAGCCATCTACGAGAAGCCCACAGCCAGCATACTCCTAAATGGACAAAAATTGGAACCATTTCCCCTGAAAACTGGAACAAGACAAGGATGCCCACTCTCACCCCTCCTGTTCAACATAGTATTGGAAGTCCTGGCTCGAGCAATCAGAGAAGAGAAGGCAATCAGGGGTCTCCAAATAGGAAAAGGGGAAATGAAGTTCTCTCTCTTTGCAGATGATATGATTGTGTACCTTGAAAACCCAAGAGAATCTGTCAAAAACCTCCTTACACTGATAAAGGCCTTTGGCAAAGTCTCAGGATACAAAATAAATGTACAAAAGACAATCGCTTTTCTCTATACCAATAATAAACAAACAGAAACCCAAATAAAAAACACAATTCTATTCACAATAGCCACAAAAAAAATGAAATACCTTGGCATCTTCCTAACCAGAGTTGTGAAAGACCTTTACAATGAAAACTACAAAACACTGCTCAAAGAAATCAAAGATGACACAAACAAGTGGAAAAATATCCCAGGCTCATGGATCGGAAGAATCAACATTGTGAAGATGGCCATGTTATCTAAGGCAATCTCCAAATTCAATGCAATACCCATCAAATTACCAACAACATTCTTCTCAGAACTAGAAAAAACAACACAGGAATTCATATGGAAACACAAACGTCCAAGAATAGCCAGAACAATCCTCAGCAAAAAAAACAAAGTAGGTGGTATCACATTACCAGACTTCAAACTTTACTATAAAGCTACAATCATCAAAACAGCTTGGTATTGGGATAGGAACAGGCATATAGATCAATGGAATAGAATTGAGATTCCAGAAGCAAAACCTCAATTTCTCAACCAACTCATCTTCGACAAACCCTCCACCACTACCAGTGGGGAGAGGAGAACCTATTCAGTAAATGGTGCTGGGAAAACTGGCTGACCACATGCAGAAGATTGAAACAGGACCCCTATCTATTCCCATGCACAAAGGTTAACTCCAAATGGATTAGAGACCTAAATGTAAAACCTCAAACCATAAGAACCTTAGAAAATGAAGGAAATACCCTCATGGAAATCGGAACTGGCATCCAATTCCTGAACAAAACCCCAAACCCACAGCTCATAAGAGAGAAAATAGACAAGTGGGACCTTATTAAACTGACAAGCTTCTGCAAAGCCAAAGAAACCATCAAGAGAGCAGGGAGACAGCCTACAGACTGGGAAAAAATATTTGCCAACACCAGGTCTGACAAAGGCTTAACATCCTGGATCTACAAGGAACTCAAACGTGCTGAAAAGAAAAAACAAACAACCCCATTATAAAATGGGGAAAAGATATGAACAGACACTTCACAAAGGAAGACATCCGAGCAGCCAACAAACACATGAAGAAATGCTCAACCTCATTAATCATCAGGGAGATGCAAATCAAAACCACACTGAGATACCACCTAACTCCAGTCAGAATGGCAATTATCAACAAGTCAAAAAATAACAGCTGCTGGAGAGGGTGTGGTGAAAAGGGAACACTTCTACACTGTTGGTGGGAGTGTAAACTAGTGCAACCTCTGTGGAAAGCAGTATGGCGATTCCTAAAAACTCTAAATAGCAACCTCCCATATGACCCCTCAATCCCCCTACTGGGAATATATCCTGAAGAACTCAAATCACTCTATATAAAAGATACCTGCACACGTATATTTATTGCAGTGTTGTTCACAATTGCAAGAACCTGGAAACAACCATGCTGCCCGTCAAAAGAGGACTGGATTAAAAAAATGTGGTACATATACACGATGGAATACTACGCAGCCATAAAAAAGAACAAAATCATGAATTTCGCAGCAACCTGGATGGAACTAGAGTCTATAATACTGAGTGACCTCTCACAGAAACAAAGATCCGAGTATCACATGTTCTCACTCATGTAATGGACCTTAAACATCCAATGCAATACTATAAGAAAATGACTGACATACTGGGAAACTATGGGGGGGAGGGGATTAACAGTAGCAAATATCTGTCTGGGGGGGAAACACCTCATATCAACAGGGTGCCTGAATGAAACGTAATTGTATGCCTAACCCTTAGCTGTACCCCACAACATCATAATAAAAAAAAAAAACAAAAAAAACCAGTATTCCCAATTCCTCATGTGACATGGCATGTCAAATGACAGTTGATCACAGATTCGCTATTTTTATTGTTTCTCAAGGCAAGCACTCCTAGTTACCAGCAAGATCAAGTTACTTAAAAAAAACGCTCTATGTATTTTGCTCTTAGAAAATGCCTTTGCAGATCCAAGAAATCTCCGTGAAAGTCACCACAGCAGATTGATCTTTACTTTCCATTTCAGAGAGGTTTGTAGAAGAATCACCAAGCTTTATGAACTATCCCATCATAATCCCATCTGTTTTCATTTACCTGATGACAATTGAGCCAAAATGTACAAAGTAAATACAAAATAAAGCATCAGGGCATCTTTGAGGGGAGATTCTTCGGAACAGAGGTTTTGGATTTCTTTTTTTTTTTAGATTGAAAAATACAGTTTAGTTAGGAAATAAATTAGTAGGAGAGAGAGAGACTGAGAGAGAGAGAGAGAATAGAGAGATTCACCTCCCCAAGGTGGAGGAGGGGCTAAAGCTTAAGAAAACATGGCGACCAGAGCTCAAAGAGCCAAGTGGCCAGACCAGAGCTTAGCAAACTATGGCCTTGAATTTCTTAAAGAAGACAAGAGGCTCATTTATATTTAAAAGCAATGGGATATGTTCTTGGTCAGTGAAGTAAAACAATAAAAAAAGCACAATTATATGCTCCATTTCCCTGGATCAAGGGCTGATATCATGGAGAATAACCCTATTGCCCTTAACACTGTATGTTTTGGGAAATCTGATTGGTACAGTGGAAAGAACACCAGGCTAGGAGTTGGAAGACCAGGGTTCGTGCATGGTTCTACCACACTAATCCAGTAACAAAAAGTTAATGACTCCCTTCATCTCTTCCTGCTTCAGTTTTTTGGGAGAAAAGAAGAACTAACTTGCAAATTCTGCCTGCCTTTCAAGTTGTTGTTAGGGTCTTGTATGATTACAGAGCAGCGATGTTTTGAACATATGGATTGCTTAGAAGGAAGCATGGTACCCTGTAAGAGCTCAGTAAATGTTGACTCTTACTTTCCCAGCCTTTGTGTGTGTGTGTGTTTTTAAAAGCATGATTTATTAAGAGGACAGGGAGCTCCCACGGTGGGAGGGGATCCAAAGGGGTTGCCCTCAGCCTTTGTTTTTGATGTCTGCAAATATCACAAGGAGAAAGAGAGGGGTAGCAGTCATTTTGCCAAGTTAGCTCTGAATCCCTGAGCCTGTAACAATATAACTTCAAAGGTCAAAGCCATAATTACATCTTTTTATTTTTTTTTTTTATTTTTATTTTTTTTTTTGAGTTGGAGTCTCACTCTATCGCCCAGACTAGAGTGCAGTGGCCGCTCCCGGCCACCGCAGCCTCGACCTGCGGGGCTCCGGCAATCCTTCCGCCTCAGCCTTCCGAGTAGCCAGAATTACAGGCGTGCGCTACCACGCCCGGCTGATTTTTTGATTTATTGTAAAGATGAGGTCTCGCTGCCCAGGCGGGTCTCAAACCTGCGGGCTCAGGCAATCCACTCACCTCAGCCTCCCAAAGGCGCGGGATTACAGGTTGAGCCACCGAGCCCGGCACATCTTTTTAATTCATTAAGAACATGGATATAAAAAGTAACATTCATATCACCATCTCTACCACATATATTCCTACTTATTTCTATCTCATTGCCTATAGTTATATGACATATATTTATAGAATTATTAGAGAATAATATAGAAATTACAGAAAATGTAGGTTATCAACTTTGACAGACTGACTCACCAAGTATATGACCTTGGATAGGTTACCTAATTTCTGGAACCTCAGTTTCCTAATCCTTAAAATGAAGATGAATAATGGTGCCTTCTTCACAGGGTATTTGAAAGGACAGAGCTGAGGCATATCAAGTGATTAGCCAAGTGCTCGGCTGTGATTATTAGTACTACATTCACATTTCTTTCTATCTTGCTTTGTGTCCAACTTTTCTATAAACTCTTTTAAGTCCATTAACTCACAGTGGACCTCTCCTGACCTATATGAGGCACATGTACTGATATTTTTATGTTGTTGCTGTAGCTTGCAGATAATTCAGCTTCAGGGCCAAGCAAATACATATGTACATAGGGGACAGGAGCTGAGACTAAGAACTTTCATTCATTTTTTTATAACCTGGAACAGGGCTGACCTCATGAGTGTATACTCAGTGTAGTCACATGGCCCCCACCCCTCCTGGGATTTAATGCTCTATAGTCACTGCACTGAAATTCTTAATCACTTCACCTTTGAATATGTGCTTGTAAATCAAGTATGATGGGATAGTAGAGGGTGCCCTGGGACTTTAGAGCTTCAGCTCATGTGAGCTCCAGAATCCCTTCCCCAAAGGTTTCTTAGGTACCTGTCCTTCACCTTTAGGACCCTGGTTTCCACCTGGTTTGCCTCTTTCTACTTCCTGCCAGCAACTGTCCACCCTACAAGGTCCTGGATGTGGATGTGCAGGACGGTTGGGGCAGAGTGCTGGAGTCCTGAGTGTATTGGGGCAGGGCATGGTGGTCACCAATCCTTCCCAGAGCCAACAGTGCCATGGCACAGGCGGGTGGCATGGCAGGAGTGAGCCTCTCACCCACTCCAACTCAGTGCTGACTGAATCCTCTCACAGAAGCAGCAATGTCCTTAGGAGCTGCCCAGTCACCATGGGTCTGGGCACAGGCATATGAAAAGAAGTGATGCCTGCCTTGACAAATCACTTGTTCAGGATGCACTGGTCCAGTGACTGGGCCAGCAGGAGGGTCAACTCAGCAGACAGTGGGCCATACAGGCATGGACAGAGTGGCACAGTGGGGGATTCCCCAGCACCCATAAGGGTCTGTAGTTACTTCTTGAGTATCCCTGTGCTCAAGAGAGTGTGACAGTAAATAGCCAATAAAAAATACTGTGACAGAGAGATCTGGAAAGAAATGAAAAAACTTTGTGTTTTGGTAGTTTTGTGGTACCTTTTTCTTGCTTTTTTTTTTTTTTAAACAAAAGATCTTATATTTTCATTTTGTACTGGGCCCAGCAAATTATGTAGCTAGTCATGACCTGGAATTAACTTTCTATCTTAAAAGAGTAAGATAATTGTTGACCCTTTGTAACTGCCTCAAATGAGAAAACTTGTCCTCTTAATGGGAAGTACAGGCATCTTTGTTATGTAAATGTGCCCAAGAGGGCCCCTGCATCTTGACCTCCATGGTGTCTACTACTTTAGCTCACAACTTTCTGGTTCAAAACTCAAATTCTTATATATCCAACTGTTTTAAATATAGATCAAATAGGAATATGTTTAGCTATTAGAGTCTGCCTGCTTTGCATACCCCACAAAACTGCACTCAGTATTTGCCAGTCATACAGAAGACCAAATTTGTAACTACATGTTAAGTCTGTGAGCATTGTTAGGTCAGTGGGCTGGTGTGCTGAGCTGGTACTGTGGGTAAGATGCAAAGAACTGCACAAAAATCAAATTGGAAAATGTAGTTTATTTAGAGAGTAGATTAGAGAAGGAGAAGATTTACCTCCGCAAGGTTAGGGAAGGGGGCCAAAGCCTAGGGAAAAGCATGGCTATGGCTGTTTGAGGTTGAATCCCTTTTTAAACCTTTCCTTTGATGGGGGCAAGGTCATTCAGGTGATTGGGTGGTGGTCTGTTTTACATCATCATGAAGGGTTAGGTAGCATCGGTATTGACAACATGGTGATGGATGGCAGGAAGATGGGTGGGTTAGTCATATAACTGTAGTCATGGCGATGGGGTCTATTTGTGTCACATAGGTAACAAAGGGCTGGTCACAAAAGATTAGAGTATCCTGGTTCTTTATGGCTGAAAGACAAATACTTGGAATAGAAAAGTAAACAGTACAAAGCAGACTTGGTGGGGAGGGGTTATAACATAATTATAAATAGCTATCTCTGGGAAACTGATTCTGCCCTTGGCAAATTATTAGAGGGTAAATTAAAGTGCTAAAAAAATGGCAAGACTAAGCAATGTTAAAATGGCTGCTCTTTAGCTATATCAAATCCATTTGGGTCTTTTGTCCTTTCATTACAAAACCCCAATCTACTGCTGCTCTTTAGAGCTCTGTGACCAGAGATTTCACACCTTGCTGTTAGGATACATCGTCTAGATATAAAGCCCCTTTCTGATTTGCCCTCCCTGGGCATTCCCTTGCTTTCTTCTTCAGGGCGGTGGCTTCATGCCACTCTCTCCTACTGGTAGGGCCATCTCCTGGTATGCAACCTTGGCCAACTGCAGCCCAGTAAAGCTTGGGTATCATGGCCTCTTGTGGATCTGCCTTCTTGATCAGCTCCCAAGTCTTGTAACTCCTCACACTCCCATCCACAGAATTTACCCAACCAAATGGATCTTCTCTCTCCACAAGGAGACAGGAGTGGAAGGAATGCTCTTTGAGCAGTTCAAAAAGCTGTGCCTTCAGCAGGAGAATTGCCACTCAGACAGTAGAGTTTAAATGAGAAGCCACATGAAACCTGGGACATAAAGTGGGTTTCCATTGCCTTATTAACTTTCATCTGTTTCAGATGGCCCATCTCTGAGTCTCTTATATTTGCAAACTTAATTTGCTGGCAAATTAGACTCACTCTTTAAGAAACAAAAAAAGATAAATGAAATGAAATGAATAAGAAATGTGATCTCCTAGAACTGAAAATGTCTGAAAGCTTGTCTTTCTTTGTGGATTTAGATCTTTTAAAGAGAGGTTTGGAAGGGAATAGGGAAAATGTATTTTCAATCTATCGTTCTTTTCTTGATCATTAATAATACATAATCAATAAGCACACACATACCTAACAAATATATAATGGTTATCAAAGGCTGAGAATAAGTAGGATACTCTCTAAAAGTTTCTTTAAATAAAACTTTTAAAAGCTCTAAATATCGATCTCCCATATGACACTGAAATCCCCCAATTGGGAATATACCCTGAAGAACTCAAATCATTCGATAAAAAAGATACCTACACACGTTATGTTTATTGCAGCATTGTTCACAATAGCAAGAACCTGGAACCAACCATGCTGTCCATCAAAAGAGGACTGGATTAAAAAAATGTGGTACATATACATGATAGAATACTGCGCAGCCATAAAAAAGAACAAAATCATGAATTTCACAGCACCCTGAATGGAACTAGAGTCTATAATACTGAGTGACCTCTCACAGAAACCAAGATCTGAGTATCACATGTTCTCACTCATATAGTGGACCTTGAACATCTATTGTAATCCTATAAGAAAAGGTTCGACAGTGGCAGGAAATTATGGGGGGGTAGGGAGGAGAAGGGTGGTGGGATTAACGGTAGTCAATATCTGTCTAGGGATGGGAGAGACCCCTTATCTACAAGGGTGCCTGAACGATGCATATTTGTATACCTAATCCTTAACTGTACCCCACAAGTTTAAAATAAAAAATATGATTAAAAAAAAAGAGAGCTAGGTCAGTTCTTATCATTGCTTGGTAGTGTTCAACTTTTGCATATACCTCATTTTAATGAACTATTCCCTTATTCTTGGACATTGAGGTTGTCTGTGGCCTTTTACTAATGTTAATAAATACTCTAGTGCAAAAAAAAAAGCTTTTGCTGTGGAATAATTTTAGATCTACTGAAAAGTTGTGAAGATGGAACAATGAATTTTCATATACCCTTTCCCAGTCATCCTTAATGCCAACATTTTACATAACCATGGTGCATTTGTCAAAACCAAGAAGCTAGCACTGATACATTATTACTAACTAAACTCCAGAATTCTGGTTCCTCTGAAGTTTTCTTATAATTATACTAGGATTTGGGGTTTGAGAGAAAGATAGCACAGAGCTGAAATGTCCTTCTTGTCCCATCCATCACATCAGGGTGTACATGATATTAACACTGTCACTGTTGATGGTGACCTTGATCACTGGCTAAGGAGGTATCTGCTAGGTTTCTCCAATGTGAACTAAGTCACTTTCATTTAGGTTGAGAAGAATTCAGTTCCATTTCCTGCATGGGATAAGGTCTACATATACCATTTGGTATTCTTCTGTTAAAGGAGTCTGTCCCTTTCTCAGTTTTATTATGTATTCAATCACTTGTTGATATCAATATGATGTCAAGAAGCAAATTCATATCACCTTATTTACACCACCTTATTCACATCACATATGAAAACAATGTTTTCAGTAACACAGCAATTGTTTGTTGTTTTTCAAGGTTTTATGATACACTAACAAATGTTTCTAAGGAATTCCAACTTTTAGTAATGATAATAATGAGGTAATGAGAATGAGTGCTTACCTCCCCTAATATCATGTTTTATAAAAGAAGGTCATCTCACTTTCTATCCACAAATAAAAAGAATTAAGGTGGATAATTCAGGTCCTTCTCTGCATCCACCTAACTGATATACTCCAAATTAGAAAAAAATGAATTAATTGAATTAGTGGGAGCTTATCATTTGGAGTACTTTTGTAAAGGGAGAGGATACCACACTATTAAGAGCACTGTTTTTGTTTAGGATTTCTAAGAATATTTAGATTTCTACACAAGATTCAACAGTTAAAATGCTGTACACACACTCACACACACACGAAATCTTGATCCAACATGCAATAAGATCATAACTCTCCAGGAACCTGAGGATTAAATAAGATGATGTATGTAACACATAAAGTGTATAGCATATAGCACGATTCACATTTTCTAAACAAAGTTGCACTCAGGTCAAGCAATTCATCAGTTTACACAGCTTATAAAGACAGAATCTGCAATTCAAAGTCTACTGACTAGAGTACCAGCTCTTAGCGGAAGCACTAATTTATGTATGCGTAGCCTGAAACTATTAAGGAGGACAGTCAGGATTAGAGATGCAAACTACCAGTCTCCAGATCTTTTGCTATTTCTGCATCTGTCCTACTTTTTCCTTCCTTCATTCCTATTTTCCTTCTTGGGACCTTCCAGAGTCAGAAAAGCAATAAGCTGAAGAGTGAGCAACACCCACTGACTCTCTGAGCTATCCTCAGCAGAGCATGGGAATATTCTTGTTTGTGACAAGCCTCACTGATCAAAGTATTATTTGATCTGGAGAGATGTATAAATATGAGTATTTGCTGCCTTTTCTCATGGACACTGTGTCGATGTCTCAAGCCCCTCCAAGTCATAAGGATGTTCTTCTTTCCCTTTGCTGCTTTCTTCTTTCTGGCCCCAGGTAAAACAAGCATCCTTACAGGGAAGGTGATCTGAGGTGGTGACCCAGGGAGAGAGAGAGAGTCTTCCTCAGTGAATGCCTGGCATGACCAGCCCCAAATGCAAAGGCACCCTTGACCTGGTGGCCCTGCAGGGGGCCATGTGCCACAGAAGGTGATGTCCCCTAATGCCCCTTCCACAATTCCTTTGAATGTTCCATTATTACTAAAAGGGGCTATCCTAGATTTGAAGAAATAAAAGGTCAGGAAAGGCACCTTTTGATGCATCTCATGCTCACTACCAGGGAACAAAAATTGGAAAAAAAACCCCGAAAAGTTAGGGTAGCAGTTGTAGTCTATGAACCTTTTAAAGTAGGATTATGGCAGAGGTTAAAACACGTAAGAAAGAGAGACAGCAAAAGAAAGGAGAGAGAAAAGAAATGACGCTTGGAGAGCCCTATGTATTCATATCAGTCATGGCAGCAGGTTAGTGCTGAGTAGAAAGGGGGAGGAAATGGGTCAAATAGCTCCCTAACGCATTCTAGTGGTCTTGGGGTCAACGGCTCTTCCTGATCCCTAACGCTCAGTGGACCTCCATGGCTGGCTCCCAAGAAGGAAGGAAGGAGGGAGGGAGGGAAGGAGAGAGGGAGGGAAGGAGGAAGGAAAGAAGGAAGGCTCGGCTTCTGCATCCTGGGAATCTTTAGGGTCCAAGCCCAGCAGTTGTGGCACCAGCTGCTGCACCAGGAAAACCCTGGCTGCCAGCTCCCTGGACCTCACTCAGTCAACCACTCACTCATCAGCACATACACTCACTCGCTCATCAGCACATACACTCACTCACTCACACCAGGACTGTCATGGTCCAACTGGCTAGGCCGCCATCTTCCCCCTTCTCTCTTTGCTGTGTTTTTTACTGCCTTCTGACTTTAACAAGCTTACAATCTAATAAGGATATTGGACATAGGCACACATAACTACAATGTGCCATACTGTTTCAGTGGTTGAAGATCCTAAGAGGCTCCCTCTCGTCTGGAGATAGAATTCATTAGCTTAATATTCAATGTCTTCCAAACAACTAACCATCATCCATCTTCCACACTTAAGTAATTTTTTCTAACTTATCTTTCGAACTGCATGTGATTTTTTTATTTCACCCCACCTGGCATATTCTTCTCTTCCTCTTGGCAGTACATTTTCCTCTCTCCTACAAAATTATGTCAACACTTTTATAATAACCTTCTTGCTTATGCATGTATCTATAGCTAGGTAAAGACTAGTCCAACAGGATGAAAATTGTGTATGTATGTATCTGTGTAGATCTTTTTCAGGGTGTGTGTGTGTGTGTGTTCATAACCAGAAATCTGGCCTTATCAGGGTCAGATTTGCTAAGGACTGTGGCTATCTTTCCTTTGAGAAACAGGAAATCAGTGGTACACTTCCAGATTGTCCATCAAACTTTTCCTTATGGATCACCAAACACTTTGCTAAGTGAATAGAGAAGAACAGGGGTTCTTTTTTTGGGAGGGGGTGGAGTCCATAAGATGGAGAGGGCAGGAAGCTTGAGGAGCAGTAGGAAGCAATGTATGGCTGCTGTACTTTGGATCTCACCTAGGAATCGTGGCATGTGGAAAAAGTTATATGACTCATTTCTCTATCCAAGTTTTGAGACTGCATACAGCTCTCTTTGAGCCATCACACCAGGATGTCACCCAGTGACAGTTGGAGTAAGAATTCCTATGCCTATTTTGGGGTTACCCTGGGTGTTTTTTTGTATGCCAAGCTCAAGTCAAGATGTAGTAGAGACCTCTGTACATATTTAATCTGAATTCTTTAGCCCATCCAATAAATATGTATTGAGTGATAGTATGAGTTAACATTGTAACATCATTTAAGGGAAAATTAACTTATGCACAAAGTCTAATCTCTGTCCTTAAGAAGCACACCGTTATTTTGTGCTCAGAAGTGTAGTTCCTTATAACTAGAAAGAACCTGAAAAGTCCAAGTGCCTCAGTATTTAAATGAGAAAACTGAGATCTAGAGAGGTAATGTGATTAGTTTTAGTCATAACTGTGTCTAGAACTCAAGGTTCCTTATTTGAGTCTGTGCTTTAATTTATTATGTGATGCTTTAAGAGCTTACTTTGTTTTGTGGGGTTTTTTCCTCCCCTCTCCAGCTAAATTGTGGGTTTCTTAAAAGCAGGGAGTGATGTCTCATTTTTTTGACATTCAGCCCACCAAGTATGTTATGCAAAACTAGACAGATCTAAGTAGTCAGTAAATGTTTGTGGAACGAGCAAGTAAGTAAATTAATGAATGTAGGCTGTATTAAGAATTGCCATATGGTTGAGAAAGTCCTGAAAATTCCACATTTCTTCCTACTCCATTCCTCTGTCATGATTGTCCTTTGGTTTGTGGCTTAGCAGTTGTCTGTGAGAAAGAGATTTCCATGTGTCAGTCTACTCTGCCAGTGGTCTAAGGACTAACCCCAGCCAAGCAATCCACTCAGCTCCTTTGTCTCAGTAAGTGGAGATGATGGCAATTGGGCATCCTTAAGGGGAAGAGGAGGGACCACACAGGGAATCAGAGTGTCTTCTTGGAAAAGCAGGAATTGAAGAAGTCATCACTTTTAGTTTTCCCTTCATCGCCTCTGCTGTTTTAGAGAATATTTTCCCTTTTACAGTTTAGCACTTCAAAGAATGCATTTTCAAATTTGTAATCAAAACCTAGTGCAATGCAGATTCACTATGCACTGGTTACTGCAGCTCACTGCCTCTTGGGCTGTACTTTTACTACTTGCCTGAGTCCAGTGAAGCAGAACACTCACACATGCAGCAGGTTCCATGATGCGACAGAGAAAAACAACAGAAGCCTAGGATTCATGGGGAGCCCATCCTTCAATACTCAGGAAAACTGCCCAGAGTGGATGGAGCCTTGCCTGTGCATGCATCACTTGGATGGCAGCTGAGGGGTCCTGGAAAGCAGCCCACTCTGGGTTTTATACCCCAGGGATAGCAAGGCCTGCTGGGTTAATGCATTGAAAGACATCCTGTTTCTTGGGGAACTGGAACAGAGCCTAGGTCTTATCTCAGGACGTTTCATTCCCTGTACATTCTACAGTTATCTTGAGAACTACACATGAGAAAGGGAGAGAACTGTGTTGGTTCAAGGCCACCTAGAGAACTGTCCTGAACCCAGAAACAAAATACCTCTCAGCAGTAGCCCTCTTAATATCTGTCTCTGATCCTGTACTGACAACAGGAAAGTATACTTCCTTGATCAGGAGTCTGTCTCATTACTAAACTGTAGGCTCCTTACGGACAAGAGTGGGTTCTTATTCACTTTGCATCCCAAGCAGAGTAGAAATGTACATCAGACAACATGTTGGCTTCCTTGTCCACATTAAATCCTTCTTATAGGAAACCATACTCATGCTGGAGGCCAGAAAA
Source organism: Cephalopachus bancanus (assembly GCA_027257055.1). Classification (NCBI taxonomy): domain Eukaryota; kingdom Metazoa; phylum Chordata; class Mammalia; order Primates; family Tarsiidae; genus Cephalopachus; species Cephalopachus bancanus. The sequence goes on from JAPVLO010001188.1 coordinate 20,402, forward strand.
CTAACATTAGGGTTGTCATGCAGACTCCCTGAGGGTTAAGCTGCCTTTCAAACCAGCTTCCACTAAACAGACTCACCCAAGTGAGATTTGAAAAACAATATCATGAGGCAGAGCCATGCTCCTTCTGACAAACAAGCACAGTTATGAACACACTTGGCATTTCTGTGGCAGCTAGAATCTCTGTTTTTAGGGTCTTGCTATAGGGTTGTTAGCTTGAAGCCTGGGCTGGCTTCCAGTCCTTGTGTTTTTTAAGCATCTCATTCCCCAATTAAATAGCTTTTAATGACATTAGTTCAATTTATTTTTGTTATCTGCAATTGAACTCTGAATTGGTACTCATCACATGTTTGTCAAATGAATGCTCTGTGAAAACACTGGTTGTACCCACAAACTCTACCTTGAATCAGTTATTCACACATGGGTTCCTGAAATCACCAGTTGATTCTCCAAGTGGATGATTCATTAACAAGTAAGAAAAAATTTCTCAGAAATGCCTTCATTAAATTTCTAAATGCAGTTAAAAAATACCACTTGGAAAAAGAAGTGACTTTTTTTTTCCTTAAATATTTTTTTTCAAACAAAGTTTATTAGAGAATGAAGAGAGAAAAGAAAGGAAGACATGCCAGAGCTGACATGTGTGAAAGACATGATTTTTTTCTTAAATCTTAACATTATCTGGAAAACTCATAAAGTGGCATATTCTTGTCACTTACTTTTAATTAAAATGGAGTTCTGCTGTATTTGCTAAGTGGCTACAAAACTGCAAGTGAGAAATTATTATTCAAGTTTTACATTCTGAAATAAATGGTTTGTGTGAATTTGGGGAACCAGCAGAATTATTAGAGTGTGTAATTTCTTCAGTTCTCAGATTTGGGTCAAGGTTTGACATTTGAGAACATATATTTAAGTGATGTTTACTCTTGTGACTCCCACAAAAGGCCTTGAGCTTCACTGGATAAACTTTAGGCTTTGACAGTAAACATCAGGCTGAGCATTCTGAGACAAGACTGGAATTCTGCTTGTTGGAATGGGCAAGGAGTCAAAGAGTTCATGTCTGAATTTCATTGGTACAAGAATAGTAGTTGAACTTTCCAGGCTAACATATCTCTGTGAAATTATTGTCTTCTTCTAACTGAAGCTCCCTAGCCTGAGACTTTATGCCTCTCTGCCTGAAAATGCCCTCTCCTTCAGCGATGCTTGTTTTTTCAACTCTTAATGCTGAATGATCAGCACTATGCCAGTTTAGATAGGGTTAACTTGGCTAGCCCACATGTTTCTATGATGGATTGACTGATGAGAAGAGCTGAGGTCTGAAAAGAGATCGGAAGGGCACTGACTTGCTTCTCAGAAGAGGGGAGGATTAGTGAGCCCTTTCTGCAATCATGAAATAAAAAGTGGTTGTAGCTGTTTATCTGATCTCTGTTGTAGCTGTATGTGATGCTGTTTGGGAAAAAATAATAAAGCAGTAACAGTTGGTAACAGTCCAGCTTGTCTGGACTCTATATCCTCTCATCTTGGGAGAAAGCATTCATTCCTCCTTACTTTCATGCTTTGATAGAACAGATATTTAGTGAGCACTTATTATGCATCCCATACTCTGTGTGGAACGCAGTGGATTTCTCTGATATGCAAAAAATGCATAACCATTGCTGGCATGTTGATTGCAACAGGGGAGGTGAAGCAGACATCAAACAAAATAAACTAATATGCATAAAATTGCAAATTGTACTGGATACTTTTTGATGCCAGATACAAAGTTTTCAACTAAAAATGTCTTTGTAAGGATATTTAAAACTCAAGATACAAGGTGATTCCAAGAGGAATCCAGCAACTCAGTGATGTCATTGAGTGCCACATGTTTTCACTCATAAGCAGACCTTGAACAATGATCATAAAACTATAAGAAAGGAATTGACAGTAGTTGGAAACTGCCAGAGAAGGGGGGATGGGATTGGCAGTAGTGGGAAACTGCCAGGGGATCAGGAGCACACCTCATCAACAAGGGTACCTGCAAAATGAATGGTTGTATACATAACACTGAATTGTACCCCACATCTTCAAAGTTAAAAATTAAAAAAAAAGGAATCCAGGAACTTTCCATCTTCTAGCTCTCCATTCTCAGCACATTGGAACTTCCCGCTTGAATATCTTTTTGAGACATGTTCTCCCCTACAAGAGAATTAACAGATGCTGTTAGATAAAATTCAGCATTAAATTATTTACTGGAAATTGCTACTAGCCTTCATTTAACGTGCATCTCTTTGATAGGCTTAGTGTATAATGTTATCTTAATGATAATAGTAATGAAAGATCAGTGATACTTCTCACATTCATGTAAAGCACTGTAATGTCTACTATCACAAAGCTTGCTCAAGCAATACTGTTTATACACTCTGCACTAAATGCAATATCATGAGAACTAACCCAAGCCCTCATCAACTTTCCTTTTAATTCCACTCCTAACTCCATCTCCTATCACAAGTGGCCTCACACAGAGGTGCTTGGACACACTAGCACATACAACCACACTCCCGTCACAAAATGTAAAGGTCAGCCCTATTGTCACTGAGGAGCTTTGAGGTTCTCATATCAGTGCAGTCTGCTCTCAAAAGAAGAGACCTGGAGAAGAGATCAGCACAGGCTCTGGAAGCCAGCTTGAGTCAACTGGACATTAACATCTGGGGTTCTGAGAAGCATAACTACATTGTGTCTTTTCTTTTCTTTTTAGAGTAGGAGTCTCACTCTGTACCCAGATTAGAGTGCAGACCCATTCACAGCTACTGTAGTCTCAACCTGCTGGGCTCAGGTGATCCTTCTGCCTCAGCCTTCCAAGTAGCTAGAAGCACAGGTGTGCACCACCACACCTGGCTAAATTTTTCAATTTATTGTAGAGATGAAGTCTCACCAAGTTGCCCGTGCCGGTCTTGAACTTCTGAACTCAGACAATCCTCTTGCCTCTGTCTCCCAAAGTGCTGGGATTATGGGCATGAGACACCACACCCAGCAGTACATTATGTTTTTAATGAGTTCTAGGCACTCTTATCTTTGTGGGCCCAGTCTTCTATGAAAAATATTAAAATTAAAACATTTTGTGGCCCCTAAAGTATCATGGGCCTTGCACTGTACCTGTCATGCCTAATGGATAAGTCTGCCTGCCTGGAGCTTAGTCTAGAAGGATGCTCTATATGGGCACATCCGCTTGGCTTAGAGAGCCATTACCCCACAGGGAGAGGCATGGCCAGAGAAGAGCAAGGTCTTTGGACGCTATAAAGCACAAGTCCCAGAATGGGGGTCCCTCATTCCCAAGTCTAAGGATGTTAATCATTTTATAATAAACTGTGCACATTCAAGTGAACAGTGAATTTTGTTACTAAGAAGAGTATTGACTTACTACCTGTTCTGCATGTGTGTTACTAAAGGTCCCATTCTGGTGGCTCTCTCTGTGTGAGAGAACAGTTGGCCCTGAAAAGTGAAGCAAATTCTATGGAGTCAAAACAACAGCTTGAAATTTTTAAACGATAGTTTTTCCAGCTTCTTTGCAATAATGTTTCAGGGGGAAAAAAATCTTAGGGTTTAGTTTGAGATTGGTAACTCTGTTCCACTCTTTTTTTGTTTAATCAAGCAAATCAGGGGAAAACTCAAGCACGTGGAAATTTCTGTGGACCATCTCTTACCTCCAATGTACACAGTGTGGGCTGGGCGTTTGGTGTCATCTTCTGTACCAGCTGCAGTTTGCTTCTCCTTCTCCCATTCAAATACTTTGAACTGCTCAGTATTTCTCTCTGGAAAGGGATTGGAAGTGTGAACCCACCAGTTTGTAAAAGTCAGAGTGCCCAGGGATGGGTGAGCTCAGAGCAGGAGGAAGAATACCACCATTAGTCTCAGGGCCTCTCCTCTCTTACTACCATCTTTCTGCATCCTCCCCATCACCCACCCTTAAAGTTTTCTTAACCTGGACATCTCTTCTGTCTCTGCTCCCACCCTTCTTCATGTCTCTAAATGGCTTCAGCTCTGTCACCTCATCTTCATCTCCAAGGCCAATATCCTAGTTAAGACTCTTACTGTCTTCCTGAACTCTTACAATAGGCCCATTCCCTGACTCTGATCCCTTCTTTCCGGAATTTCCATACCAATTGGCAATAATAGAAATCTTACATCAAAATTTCTATTTATGCTTCCTGGTAACCCTCTCAAAATGAAATATGGGGAAATGTTTCAGCAGATATTAAATATATATCTCCCCTTGCCCTTGCTGATACAATATTGCATCCTATTGTTTTTATGTGTGTGCAACAATTAAGTTCCTTCTCTCCCTGAGCCAAAAGATATTCTATTTCCTTTAATTGCAGGGAGAAAAAGAGGCAGAGGCCCATAAAAATGTTACCCATTACCCTCTGTCAAATACAATGGCAAACAATATTTAAATATTGTCAGCATTATGTTCAATGTTCATTTGAAAATTTGAAGCTTTGGTGACCACACCTCTATACATGACACCCAGATGAAGTCTAGGTGTCTTCTGGGAATTCCCAGGCTGTCATTCTAGCAAACTAAAGGAGTATCTAACTCTTTTCATTATTTTTCTCAAGACGGAGTTTTGGGGAAGGGCTGGGATTCACAATCTTTGTCTATTAAAAAACTCTATAAGAATATAATTTATTTTATTGAACTGCTTGTTCAAAGTACCTGCAAATATTTTTATTCTTTTTATTGCTCTCATTTGTGATAGTTATTCAGGGTCTAAATGCCTTATTTGTCCATAGATACATTAAAGGGTGAAATTATTTGTACTCCAAAAGATATTTTTCCCAACACCAAAAGAACTCAAGAACCCTTTCTATGGCATTTATTCAAGTGTTGTTTGCAGATCATTAAATAATCAAGAAAAGAAGAAACTGATAAGGAAGGTGTTCTAAGCCACTGTTGAATACATATCCATCAAAAATGAAATTATAATGACAAAGGGCATTAGTATATCAATGGTTATTGTTTGGTTTATAGTTTGCAACTTTTATTTCTTTAGACAGAAGACTAAGCATTTGATAACCCCACTAAATGTTTTTCATGTTCTCCTTTGCCTACGTGGCATGTAAGTCCCTTTATCCTGCACTATCTTTCAATTTTATTCTCTTTGCTCTCAAACTTTTTCAAACTCTATCTTATCTCCTAACTCATCTCTGAATTATTTTCTTTGCTTGCTTCGTTTTGCACCCCATTACCATATGTTTCTACCCCATCCTGCACATCTGACACACTCAAACTCCTGCAAGACTCAGACTAAACCCCAGCTGTTCTGTGGGTACTTTTCTGACTTCCCTCAGGTTGATTGAACTCATCTTCTTGTGTACTTCCTTTATACCTTGCATATGCCTTCATTAGAGCACAGTTCATATGGAACTATTGCTAACTTCCCAACTAGATCACAAGTTTCTTGAGGACCAGAGTTGCCTTCCTTTTTTTATAACTGGTGTACAGGTGCTCGGCACCATCTAATTGGCCCAGAATACTCCCTTATATTCTTATTCTCCTATAACAAATTAACTTCCACAGGGCTTTAATATTTACATCCTTCTTTGTGAACAGCACTTTCCAAGGAAATGTACAACACACTATCCTTGTTTTCTAACAATTATGTTAGATATATCACAATAGTCAGAACAGTTCGATCCTTCTACATTTGAAAACTACTAAATATTGGCTATTTAGTAAATGCTTGTTCAGTGTAGTGAAAAAAACATGATAGAAGACATATCAGGATGTGGAATTGTGGATATACATTGTGCGTGCAACATCCTTGCCTGTGGGAGAAACATTTCCACTAGAATGTATGCCCTTGTTGACTTTATGGGATCATCAAATGCTTTTCATGATTATGTAACAAAAATGGTTTAAATTATTTTATTTTATATTTGTTTGTTTTGAGTTGGGATCTCACTCTGTCACCCAGACTGGAGTACACTGGCGCAATCACACCTCACCACAACCTCGGACTCTTGACCTCAAGCAATCTTCCCTCTTCAGCTTCCTGGGTAGCTAGGACTGCAGGCATACACCACCGCACCCAGCTAGGTCTTTATTTTTTGTTGAGACAAGGTCTTGCTATATTGTCCAGGCTGGTTTTAAACTTCTGGGCTCAAGTAATACTCCCGTCTTGTCTTCTCAAAGTGTTGGGATTATAGATGTCAGCCACTATGCCCGGCTAACAAAATTAAATTAAAAAAAAATATCTCAGCCGGGCTTGGTGGCTCAGCCTGTAATTGCAGCACTTTGGGAGGCCAAGGCAAGTGGATTACCTAAGGCCACAGGTTCAAGACCAGCCCGGGGAACTTGGTGAGACCTCGTCTCTACAATAAATAAAAAATTAACTGGGTGTGGTGATGTGAGCCTGTAGTTCCGGCTACTTGGAATGATGAGACAGAAGAATCACAAGAGCCCAGCAGGTCTACACTGGGGTGGCCATAAGTGTGCCATTACACACCAGCCTGGGCAACAGAGTGAAACTCCAACTAAAAAAAAAATCTCTAAAAGAGAAAAATCAACTAAAACAACTCAACCCAACTAGATATAAGTTTGTGGCATAACCATACAGAGATAAACTATTTTAATCATCTTTAAAGCACAAGACTGCTTATATATATCTTCAGTGAAATTTTCTCTAATGATACAAAGAATTTCAAATACACACACACACACACACACACACACACACACACACACACACAACTTTTGTCAGTAATCATATTATTGGTAGTACTGTTGGTATTGCTATTCCAAGATTAATATATTGGAAATCTAATATTTTCAGCATAGAAAAAAGAGAAAATATATGTAATATAGATTAGATTAAGTAAATGTTTCTGTAGTCTTAAATTTGATTTGAAAGTATTAGTATAACTTCATAATAATTTTATCTTTAAAAAAAATTTACTAACTCTGCCCACTGAAAATGTCTAAAACCAAAGGTCAAGCTAGGATCAATGAGTATTTCCTAAATACCATAGAGAAATAACTGACATCAGGCCTGAGAATGAAAGGTACAAAAGGAATCTGAATCATCTTGCTGAACCACAGAGAAAAGACACTATCAAAGACCATGAGCGTGTGTCAAAAGGACCCAAGAGCCATCTTAAGGAGGTTCTCACCAGCCAGGAATAGGTCAATTTAAGTACTAGTAAAGATAATGAAAATAAATTAAAATACATTAAATATATTTAAATCTCTTAGTTCATAATGATCAAAGAAATAAAAACAAAATTTGGTCACTTTTGGGTTGGGAATTATCTCATTATTTTGAAAACTGGTGAATGAAAGGAAAGGACTGGCATTTATTCTGACTTTCCTATATGATAGGTATCTCAAGACAACCAAATAACTTAGGACAATTTTATTTTTGTAAAAGGTTTCTAGGTAATAAATTTAAAGGAGATGACAATTATAATAGCACCTTTTTGCTGTTCCAAATGAAGCAATGTATCTAAACAATGACAATCAATGATGACATCACAAAAAGGGAGACTACTAGACATTCTATGCTTTAATAGAGGTTCACAGTACTGTCTATGAAGTGACTTGGCAAAGAAATCAAAATTGAATCTGATTAAGACTCTAGATTTAACTAAAAATAATTTACAGAAAATACATGGGACAGAAGAGCAAGGTACAGGACACCACAAGGATCCACTCAGCAAATTCTGACAGTGAGAAATGCTACAGGGAAACAATGTGGCTCAAAAAAAGAGTCAGAAGGAAACTGAATTTATACACTCAAGAGATTAGAAGACATGTCAATGAATTGTAGCATATGGAAGTTATTTTGATCCTGATTTAAAGATATTTTTAAAACTTCAAAATAAGATAATCATAAAAATTTGAACAGAGATTTGATTATATTAAGGAACTTTTATGATTAGATGGTATAATGATATGCTCTTTTGTATAATATATTTTAGAGATGAAAACATTTTACAGATGAAATAACATGAGATCTGAGACTTGTTTGAAATAATCTGGCTGAGGGTGGAAATGGAGAGGGGTGCAGATGAAGCAAGATTGTCCATCTGTTGATAACCATTTAAGACAGCAATTGAAATAGGGTAGCTTATTAGACTATTCTCTATGTTTTGCATATGGTAAATAGTTTATAATAAAATTTTTCTGAAAAGATATTGAATAGCTAATAGACTGTTAGAAGTGCCAGGGAACAAAAGCATAAGTTCTAGCTTCAAATAATTTTCAACCCAAAATTAAGTCCTAAACACTTTAATAAGAAACACCTTGCAACCACCACTAAGCATCATTAGATTTTTCTGCTCTTGCAACAGAGAACATGAGAGAGAGAGAGAGAGAGAGAGAGAGAGAGAGAGAGAGAGAGACAGAGAGGGAGAGAGAGAGAGAATGAATGAGGTACTGCCAGAGAGGACAAGTATGTTCTCTACTCCTTCCCTCTCAGGAACTTCTAAGGGAAAATGTAGGGCAAATGCCTCTAGTTATTAGAATCTTTGCCATAGCTTCCAGGGAGGCTGGGAAGGTGGTAAAAAGTGAACATCTAGTATTTTCCATTTCAGTTGCAAGAAGTTTGCCTGTCCCATCTCCATTGCTAAGAATCAAAAAGAGAGAAATCCCAAAAAATACAGAAAAGAATTCAGACACCAAACACATAATTAAATAAACAATATTTACCTCACTCGGCAAGTGACCACCTTCCTGAGCTTCAGTTTCCTTATCTGGAAAATGAGTAAACAATACCAGTCTTCCAAGACTGCCATGAGGGCTCAAACCAACATGTGTCTATAGGATCATTCAGGAATCTTTCCTCCTTCCTCTCTCCCCTCTTCTTCCTCCCTCCCTCCCTTCTTGTCTTCCTTCCATCCTTCCTTTCCAACTTCCTGTCTTACTTGAGTTTCTACTCTTTTATTTTTTCAGGATAGTGTACTATTTACTTAAGAGACACAAAGTAAATAAATGTTTTTGAAATGGAATTGAACGCCACATTTTCATAGAAAAAACTTTTATTTCCCCTTCATTCTTCTTATGTGCCTTGCTTTGCAGGAAAAAATTCACATTTGGAAATGTACATCTGCCTCAGCCACAGGTGAGATATTAACGCATTGCCATATGCTCCAAATCCCCACCCTTTGATCAGTATGACATTCAGTGTCCAATACAGCCATGGACATTCATTCAGCACTTCTATTTTGTTCAAGTTGGTACTTCTCCTAATGAAAATGCACTCCAGGATAAAATAACATTGCCTTTCCAGTAGCCTCTTCAGTGTCAGTTGGCCCTTCAGTCTTCAAAGGCTGTGGACTGAATTGACTCAACATGGTTAGCTGACTTTAATTTATTTTCTTCCTTCCTGCCTATTCATACCCTCAGTCAGAGAAAGAAGCTCTGTGTCATAAAGGCAACCACAGCTGAGCCAATCTCTCCTAATGCCAATCCGTATGGTAATTTTGGCAGGGCCCTGGAATATCTGACCTCATGACTATAGGAAAGTTTTGTGATTAATGGCAATTTTTTTCCCTCTTAAAGAGCTGAGTATCACATGTTCTCACTCATAAGTGGACCTTGAACAACTACCGTAATACGATAAGAAATGGTGATTTTTAGCTAGGGTTGGTGGCTCAGCCTGTAATCCCGCACCTTTGGGAAGCTGAGGTGAGTGGATTACCTGAGCCTGCGGGTTTGAGACCCACCTGGGCAACTTGGCGAGACCTCATCTCTACAATAAATCAAAAATCAGCTGGGCGTGGTAGCACATGCTTGTAGTTCCAGCTACTTGGAAGGCTGAGGCAGAAGGATCGCCGGAGCCCAGTGGGTTGAGGCTGTGGTGGTCGGGAGTGGCCACTGCACTCCAGTCTGGGCAATGGAGTGAAACTCCAACTCAAAAAAAAAAAATGGTGATTTTTATCTCTGGACTTCAAATATTGACTCATGCAGAGAATGAGTAATCTATTGGTCAGATACCCTACATCCAAGTCATTTTACACCTTCACTAGGAATTTAAAGAACTAAATACCAGCCAACTGTAAAACACATCTATCCTGTCTGCAGAAAATTCTGCTTAATGGGTCTCTGAGAGAAATTGTTTAAAATAATGCTATGCAATTTCCCCAAGAGTTTGTGCTTTAAAAAAATGAACAAATGGAAATTTTAACACCTGAATGATTGATACATGAAGCAAAGTTTTTCTTTTATTTTCTCTTGTTGAAAAGCATTTTCAGCATTTTAAAAAGTCTAACTACCTTTCATTCAGCAATTCCTTTGAGGATTTTTTTTTAATGTGTAAGCTACTGTATGGGACTATGAGACTACAAGAGTAAAAATAAATGCTACTGGCACTAGAAGATTTTAATATTAATGATGCCAGCAATGCTAATCATAACCTCTAGTGAACCTATGAAGTTTTACTTTTTACAGTGCTTCAACATGTTCTCTCATTTTAATAATTCTTATCACTTAATGTGATTATATTTTTTCAAGATCATTTTACCAATTTACTTTATCTTACAAAATGTGTAGTTCATTGCTTGCCCAGAAATACTGTAAGTCCTTACTTACACTGACCATAGGTTTTTAGAAACAGCAAATTGCAGCAAAATAACCTATAACAAAACAAGTTTTACCACAGGCTAATTGATATAAACAAGAGTTAAATTCCTAAGTCAAATCTCTGCTTACAAAAATATCACCAAACTTCTAAATAAACACCAACATACTTCTCATATTAAACAATGAAATAAATGTGAGCCAGAGATACATTTATGAAAGATTAATAAATCAAGTCAGATAATTTTTTACCCAATTATTTCAGTTTAGGATTGTGAGTGGATGGAGCCCATTCCAGCAGCTCAGGGTAGGACCCAGTCCGAGACGGGACCCTATCCCTTGACAAAGTCCTATCCCTAGACAGGACCTAATCCTATCACAGGGTACACACACATGCTCTGACACTAGGACCATGTAGACATGCCAATTCACCCAATGAGTACAACTTTGGAATATGGGAGGAAACCTGACACGAGGAGAACACACAAAGTCCATACAGATGATATCTTCAGCCACAAATTCATTTTTTTCTCTCATGAAAGTGATAATGAAATGACACTGCATGAAACAATGTTATTTGGGGACTTGCTGAATAAGCTCAAGACATAGTGGAACCTTCCCTTCCTCAGTTACCTTAAGCCATTGCAATGAATTTAAAACTGCCTATGCAGGTTTGCATCAGATGTATGTCACATGCTGCCTTCTATTTTGTGTAGCCAGGAAAATATTATAATTTAATAAAAAATCTGCACAGCAATCACCTGTTTTGCTTTGACCTAGTGTCCCATTTTTCTTATGTGCACAGATAGAAAGGCCTTGGACCACATGCCTGGCTTAAAGTTTGAAAATCTCAATCTTTCCCCAACCATCAAAATTATTTACCTCACTTTCTGTCCCACAGTCATCTAAGAAGCCTTCTTGAATTGACTCCCACACTTGTTCATCATAGAAGGAAAACAATAAAAGCAAATGTTGTTTCAAAATCCCTCATCTTCAACAAGGTCTTCTGTTTTGTAATTGTGAAATGGTTTCTGTTCTATTATCTCATCAGCTATGGCCTTTTATCTCTTAGAGAGACTAGCTGACATCTCACCAGGTAAAGTCATTGTGCTTATGGCCACCATAAATATTGCCCCTAAATCCTACATGATAAATTTCTCTCTGATTGGTAAATCAGATACTGTAATGTGCAAGGGGGAAGAAGGAAATGCTTTGAAGATGTTAAACTAAGCCCCTGGAGACATCCCAGCCTTTCCTCCAGAATTTTACTGTCCAACAGCTGAAGTCACAAACATGGTAGAAAATGCAATGTGGATTATCCACTCCCATTATTATAAACAAAAACTGCCTGCAGCAATGGGCAAACCAGAATTTACCTAATCAGAACACAAAGCAGTTGAATGGGTTAAAAACCCAAATGAGAGCACGCTTCTTATACAAATTACACTATGCTTTTTAGACCACAGCCTGAAAAGGAAAAAAAAAATCTGTGAATGAAAGCAAAGCCAAGACTTTTAGTTTTGTACATAAATTTGAAATGACTCTATCCCTGACTCATGTTCTACTTTATTTTTGATTCTTGGTAAGACCTGTCCCTATACTGTGATTTTTAAAAAAATAATGCTTCCATTTGTAACCATTAGTTGGTCTCTCCACAAAACTGGGGTGTCAGAAAGGACTGAGAAGGGAAAGAGAATTCCTGCATCACATGGGTCTGTGCATATGGAAGTCCTCAAACTTGAGGAAGCCTTGTCAGTTCTCATAGCCTGAGCATAGGAACCAGATGATTCGGTGTGTTTTTCTTGGTGTTCCTAATGTACATTTATTCAAATGGAAAAGAAAACCAAACAAGTAGACGATAACTGTAGTAGAAAAAAGGTGAAAATAAATTATTTGGTTGAGTTTTTTTAACCTCTTGAATGTCATTTATTATGATATGCACTTAAAACAGCTTTGCTTTGTAAGTAATAGACACGCTTTATGTCTGCTGAACAGGAAGGAGTGAAATAACCGAAAGAGCCAGCAGGTGAGAAGGAAGAAACCAAGAGGCACCAGAGAAAGTGAGAGGAAATGACACAGACAGGCAGAGACATACACAGAGACAAAGAGAAAAAGAGACAAAGGACAGAAAGAAACAGGCAGAAAGATAGACAGGACCACACACTGAGAAACAATTGCACAGCTCCCCTTCCATGACACTGAGCAGTTGGATGAGATCTTCTTTGGATAACTCCAGGGACTACTTGGTCTTTCATTCACTTTCTCCAGGGGTTTTTAGGGGCCGTTTGACAGTTCCTGAGGCCATGATATCATCCTCCTTCCTATTTGATTTGTTCTTTTTTGCATCTTCTGAGAGACTTTTTTTTTTTGAGCTGGAGTCTCACTCTCTCGCCCAGACTGGAGTTCAGTGGCCGCTCCCGGCCACCGCAACCTCGACCTGCTGGGCTCCGGCGATCCTTCCACCTCAGCTTTCCGAGTAGCCGGAATTACAGGCACGCACTACCACGCCCGGATAATTTTTTGATTTATTGTAGAGATGAGGTCTCGCCTGCCCAGGCGGGTCTCGAGCCCGCGGGCTCAGGCAATCCACTCACCTCAGCCTCCCAAAGGTGTGGGATTACAGGCTGAGCCACCGACCCAGCTGCATCTTCTGAGAGACTTTTATCACCCACGTTGCTGATGACAGAGGGCTTGGGGCAGGAGATCTGCCCATCAGATGGACCTTCACCACCTTTGTTTCAGGATTGCATTCCCACCTACAGCACAGGAGAAAAGACAAGATGTTCCTTACCACCTCCAGAATTATATTTGTCTAAATATTTAGGAACATATAACCACTTGACAATATCACCAATAAGGAACAATCAAATGTATATGTCATTAAGGTCTTCAGGAAACCCCTTTGATGGTCTTCAGGATAAAATAAAGATATAAAATAAAGATTTTAACCTGAAAAACACCTGGCGCCAAATGTTCAAGGACAACATCAGCAACGTGGAATAGTGCTGACAGTGTGTGTCTTTGCTGCAACATGATGAGACTGGCACTTCACCTCTGTGAAACTCTGTGAAACTTGCCAAAACTTTCCATCCCAGGCCCAATGAGATATCAGACAGATCTTAACTAAGAGACATTGTACAACAGTCCTAACCAGTCATCCCTTAAACTGTCTAGGTCATCAAATACAAGAAAGTTTGAAAAACTTTAATAACCAAGAGAAGCCTAAGGATACGGGACAACTAAGTGTCATGCAGCATCCTGGAAGGGATGCTGGAGCAGAAACAGGACAGTTGAGTAGAAAATGAAGAAATCTGAATAAAGCATGAATCCCATCAACAATAACATATCAGTACTGGTTCATTAACTGTGACAAATAAATGCACCACACTAACACAGAATGTTAATGATAGAGAATGTGGGTGTGGAACACAGAGGAACCCCCTGTATTATCTTTGCAATAATCCTGTGAACTTAAAACTATTGTAAAATGAACAGTTTATTTATCAGAAAATTCCAACCTTAAACCCTGCAGGAACAAGTTGGACGTAATAATGTGCAGAAGAATCCACCTGGGGTGGAAGAGGCTTGAAATGGAAGGAGGAAAAGCGAGATGCACAGGGAAGAAGAGCCTGGTGTGGTGTTCAGGGCTATGGGAGTCTATCTTTCCATGGCCTCTTTTTCAAAATCGGGCCTTTTGACATCAGTCATTTACAGTAACAAGAGCACAGAGAATTAGGAGAAGGATCCATTTCAAAATCAAATATTTTGAGGTAACATAAAGAAGAAAGAGAAAGCAGCAGCTAAGATATTAACTTATTCCATGGGAAGCTCCTTGGAGTCATGCCATGACCAATGCTTTACAGAACTCAAAGGTTGGGACTTAAAATATCTGTGAAGACAGCTGTACTATCCTGGGGCTGTACTACAAAATTTGCCTAAACCCTTAAATATAGTAGCTTAGCTAATGGGCTTATTAAAAAACTCACAGTATAAACAGCCCTTTCACTGAACAGCTAAGCAACAAGATTTTCATTATTCATTTTAGATAAAATGTTGGGACTTTGTTATCTGAAAGTAAATTTCCTTTATGAACCAACCGTACTTAAGAAGCTAAGTAAGGAAAGAGTTGTTTAAAAAAATTAGGTTTATAAGAAAAAAATAAATACAATGTGATGTTTCCTTTCAGATAGCAAATATTCAATTCTTCCTATGAATCTTGAAATCTACATTCATGATCCTTTTTTTCAACTAAATTCATAACCAGATGGGCCTGTGTGTGTGTGTGTGTGTGTGTGTGTGTGTGTGTGTACAGGTGCAGTGCCCTAACTTTGAGCAATATAAACCAATGAAGTAGTTTGGACTCTGGCACCCTGTTTTCTGGTTCAGTCAGTGATCAGTTATCAGTTTTAGAGCATCGTTTGTGTTTCCCTGGTGAACAAATAATAGGTGTTTCTCTGTAAGGGAAGCCAGAGCACTTTTGGAGCAGACCTACTGTATTTTATCACAGCTTATTTGTGGGAAGAAGGGGCTGACTTAATCCCAAAGAAAGAAAGAAAGGTGATGAATCTTTTTCAGATTTACCTCCTGACCTGTAACACATCACAACACATTGCATGGGCTTCCCAAATGGAACTGTGAGTTCCTACAACTCTCTACCATATGTGAATTCCTTTTATCTGAATGATTATCTTATAAGATCTTAAGGCTCTTTGAGATGATACATAAAACACTGATTTGACAGCTACAGTCTAAATCATGAGTTAACAGAAATCCCAGACAATAGTTCCCAAAGCACTGGAAGTGAGGTAATGTTTTAAACTTAAATCATACATAGTATTTATATCTGATGTATCATATAGTTGTGCTAATGTTCCTGGATCTTCTATATCTTTTACAGTATTAAGATAGTCCTAAGAAAGGACAAATGTAGTAACTATTTATATGTTACATGCATTTACTCAACCATAGTTATATACACAAACCTACAGAAAGTGAAGTCTACTTAATAACAACTTGCTTTGTTTCATTCTTTCTAAAAATTTCAGTCTGAAATTAATGTTTTAAAATAAATTTTAGTATAGTATTAAGTGGCTTTTACTGAAATACTCCACATATTTTAGATTTTCTCATTACTGTGTATCCTGATTCAGGTTGGAAGCTTGAGTTCCCTGCTCTCTTCCATGTTAATTCAATTTGGTTTATGGGAAATCACTTGTGGTAGACCCTGATGTTAATAATTCTGCCTTAGCAAATACTTTTCCTTTGTGACACTGAAATTTGACATTAATTGCCTTTCCTTTGGCAGGAACACATAGATTTTAGTCCTTTCTTGGTCAGCCACAAAAGGTCTTCCATCTATCTTCGCAACTAAGTCAGCAGTCAGCAGCTATTCTATCTCAGGAAAGCAGAAGTACTCAGCAGTAACAAGTCAAGAATGTTTTAGGAAGGAATTAGACAGCATCCATAAGGAGAAAAGCATACTTTCTCAACAGCATCACTAAGTCTGTTATCAATCATGTCTGCTTTAAGCTGCTTTATTCTATTTTGAATGGAGAAAATATCCAGACAAAAATGGACTTCATACATCATGTTTAATGACATTCAGACCCCTCTTTTGAACAGTACTCACTTACTACTTCTTAAGTGTGACACAATGTAGGAAGCATTTGACATGAGCATCTCATTTAATATTTGCATCAACCCTGCAAAGTAAGTGCTAGTATTCTCAGGTTTACAGATGAAGCCACTGAGGTTTAAAGAGGTCAAATACCTTTTCCTGGATCACACAGCTACTCCTAGTGAATAGAAGGGCTGATTCTAAAGGCTATTTCTATGCAGCTTTCCTCTAAGTTCTTAAACACATGCAGATTGGAAGGGATACTTCACAAGTCAGAAGGTCAGGGAAACGTTAACAAATGCTCACTGGGATAATGTTTTCTCACTTCATGCTGCAGAATTTCAGAAAACCATGCGTACGTCTTCCTTCATAGCCTCTCTTACAAAACTCACATGTCAATATAAACTAGGTTACTAAGCAGTAACATTTCTTCTGAAATCGCTAAACTTCTACATAACTTGTGAAATGGTGAATCACTCAGAAACTTTCCTGACAAGCACCCTGATCATTTAGGAAGGGTGCAGACTGTGAAAACAGGATGCAGAGTCTGAACAGGGACGCTACAGACTGACTGTGTTCAAAGCCCTGGGCTGAACAATAGGAAGCACTTCACCCGAGGTGGTCCAATCCTGTCTTCTGTGTGTTCAGGAGTTGCAGGCTGGTAACAGGAAAGACTTTTTCGTAGCTGACTGCATCGCTACAGGTTTCAGTGTGTAGATAACAGACTTCCCGAAAGAAGTCAAGAATACCTTTGCTTCATTTCAGTGTGTACCCATTAAAGAACTTTCTCCCCAAGAAAAAGACAAATAAACTAAAGATGCAGATTGAGTTTTATAACCTTGTTTTAACATCAGTGTTATCTGGGGCATAGATTCTTCTCTCTAATAAGCAAATTAATGGTTACTTAAAATGGTTCATGAAACATACTTATGTTCCCTTCATAGTAGTCAGTCAGCAATCATTTGCATGGCATTTTGTGACTACAGTGTGAAGAAAAGAGCCTACATGTTACTCCAAGCCTCCCTCTTCTATCTGTGGTCTGCTTCCCTTTTTATTCCTCCCACCCCCTGTGTATTGGGCAGCACCAGACCATAACGCCAGATGAACAATATCACAAGAATTGGAAAATATAAAGACTTTGAGTCTTTTATGCTGAGCTAACAAGTATTTCTAGAGCATGTGAACAAGTAAAAAGAAGACGACGTCTACAGCAATTCTGCTTCCACTGCTAACCTTGACCTTGAATGTCCCTTCGCCTCCCACTTTTGCTTTGCACTTTTCAGATTTGTCTTGTCCTGTTGTAATTCAACATTGGTCAGAATACTCCCCATCCTACTAATAACAAAACATTTTTCTGCATAAATTAGGTTTTGGCTTCTTTTCATGCTTCTCAGTATCCAGCCTCTGTCTGTTCCTGGTTTTATTTTGTCTACTTATATTTTCAAGAACCTACCTAGTGCAAAGGATGAGATGCCACAATAATTTTATATATTTCATTTCTATTTTTAAATTACTTTATAGGATTATAAGGAAAAACTATAGTCCATAGTAGAAAGAAAAGCACATAATTACCCCAAAACCTGTATTTTAGAGCATGGCCTGGCCCAGAACATTACCATAGAACTGTCGTGAATCCTTCTTTTAGACATAAATAAATGGCAAGACCCAGAGCACCCAACACTGAGGGCAAAAGAACACATCTCTTCTAGTTTTATGTGGTTGGTAATTTTAAGATGTAAAAGGCCAATTAAATCAACCAGTTTCTTCTCTATCAATGCTAGATTATTTCCTGTATGTGCATCTTATTTATTAGGTGAAATCTGCTTTTAAATATCCCAGCTCATGCAATGTTCAAACATTTCTCATCAGGTTATCATTTATTTATTTATTTTTGAGTTGGAGTTTCTCACTCTGTTGCCCAGGCTGGAGTGCAGTGGCACACTCAAAGCCACTGCAGCCTCGACCTGCTGGGCTCAGGAGATCCCTCTGCCTCAGTCTTCTATGTAGCTGGAACTACAGGCAAGCGCTGCCACGCCTGGCTTATATTTTTTTATTTATTGTAGATACAAGGTCTCACCAAGTTTCCCAGGCTGGTCTCGAACCCCTGAGCTCAGATAGTTCTCTTGCCTTGGTCTCCCAAAGTGCTGGGATTACAGGTTAGAGCCACCACACCCGGACAAGTTATCATTTATTCTAATACAACATATTGTTCAGAAATATTCCCAGATTTGCCTCCAAGTTGCTTTATAAGTTTCTTTTCATCCTATTTGTGTATCCTATTTGTATTAAATGATTTTTTTCACTTCTTACTATCTACACTCATTTAATACTTGAAATAATTCAGGTTTTTGCTTAAAGTATTTTTTCTCCTGCTAGGACAGATCTATCCAAACAAACTGAAAGTTCCTTTAAGTAATTTCACAAAATGTTAGAATTTGGAGAAGGGATTTCTCTCGGAGTCACTACAGTGATGTTGTAATCAAAGGGCCAAGGGGCTGGGTATGGCGGGTCACACCTGTAATCCCAGTATGTTGGGAGGCTGAGGCAGGAGGAGTGCTTGAGCCCAGAGTTCAAGACCAGCCTAGGCAACATAGTGGGACCTTGTCTCTGCAAAAAAAAAAAAAAATTTTAAATTAGCCTGGTGTGGTGGGACATGCCTGTAGTCCCAGCTACTTGAGAGGCTGAAGTGAAAGGATTGCCTGAGCCCAGGTAGTTGAGGCTGCTGTGAGCCTGGGCAACAGAGACCCCTACTCAAGAAGGAAAGGACAAGGAAAATATTAAAACTGTGGCAAAATGGAAAAACATATTCTACTCCAATTTAAAACCATGGTGAAATATTTTATGAAGTTTTGTTTAATGTCCTTTAAGAATGGTATCAGTAGGCCTAGAAAAGTTTCCAGAAAAGAGGCAAAAGAATAATAAGACCAGGGAACTGCCAAGAAATTACAATTTAAAAAAAATTAGCATGCCTGAGTCTGAAAGAAGTTACAATTTGAGTTTTAAACTTAAAGTGGCAATATAGAGTAACCTCCCTTACCAAGGTTCTGATTAAAACCCCAAAACTAACTGATTCTTATCATAATGCTTTCTGCAGCTGCTTCCTTATGTTACAGTCTACCAGCCACAATCTCATGTTCAAGATACTCCCAGAAAAACTGTCTCTCCAGTCTTACCTTTCATCATCTCCCATACAGTTACCAGTTTGTTTAGTCACTGATGAAAAATTATGTAAGGTGTATTTTTTTTTTTTTTAGTCAGTGTCTCACTCTGTTGCCCAGGCTGAAGTGTAGTGGCACTGTCACAATGATCACAGCTCACAGCAGCCTTGACTGCCTGGACTTGGGTGATCCTTCCACCTCAGCATCCCAAGTAGCTGGGGCTACAGGCATGCACCACCACGCCCAGCTACTTTTTCATTTTTTACTTTTTGTAGAGCTGAGGTCTTTGCTCTACATGTGGGTCTCAAACTCATGGACTCAAGCAATCTTCCTGCCTTGGCCTCCCACAGTGCTGGGACTACAGGCTTATGGCATCGTGTCTGCTTTCTGGTGTATTTTACTTTTATATCCCTTGCTCATGGCCTGAGACAGCCTGTTCTTCCCCTCACTCTTAGGCCTCCTTTGACTACTCCTGCTGGTGCTGTTTCTCCTTCCTTGGCAATGTGCACACTTACTTGTTCTCTGTATGAATTACTTGATTCTTTCATACTTGCTTATATGATTGTTATTGTCCCAAACATATAACCTCCTACAGGAGAACACTCCTATGAAGAACATTTCTTCAAAATTCTGATTGATGAACATCATTTGGTAACTTGAAGTTGTAACATTTTACATATTATATTATAGGTTTCTAGAACTCATTGCTTCCAATTAAAATGACCAGATGCAAATATAATTAGAATTGAGAAAGACTTAGATACACTTGTGGTTAACAGATGCCTAAAGCAATTAGTAATATCTGGATAAATTTCTGATGGCTGAAATAATGAAATAAAAAAAGAGTAGCATGTACACTTTGGACTCAAGGCAGTGAATTAAATACTTGCCTTTATTTCCACTCTCCCCTGAAACACTCTTAAATTAAAATTAAAAAGCAAAAGATGACAGAGAAAACAGGAGTATGAGTGACAGCAGATGCAAGATGTCAACTCAGTGTTGGAGAAGGGATAGTGAATAGATGAGGGGTGCTGATGGAACACCCAAGCCTGGCAGTATGGGGAGTGTCAGAGATGCAAATGGTGCCAATTTTCTCAGGTACCCTAAAGCAAGGGAGGCATCAGCTCCACAGGGCAGCAGGGTTGCCATGATAGTGCAGGTCACAGAGTCTGAGTGGTAGCAGCTGGAATCAAAGTGGATCCTTGTAGCCGAATCTGAAACGCAGCACACGCACAGTAACCTTTCCTCACTAGCCTCCTTGCTGCCCCTCCACAGAGTCAGACCGACATCTTCTGCTGCACTCCTGGGGCCTGTTGAGTTATTTCCCCCACCTACCACTTAGTTATAGACCGGCCAGCATGGCTCTTGCACGGCTTCTGGTGCTGGACTTATTACCCGTCTAGAGTATAAGCAACTTCACATAAGAGTGGTATTTCTATTTTATCTCCCTTCATAATGAGCACAGTAGCCCCTCCTCTCCTCCCACTTTACAGCTGAGGAAACTGAGGCTCAGAGCTGCAAGGTCTCAACTCCCCTCAGGAGTGTCTCCTAAATACATACCAGGACTTAAGGATTGTCACCTTGTGGCCTGGGTATTGTGTGTCACCTCTTTCTACTCATTTCTGCACCAGGGTTTTTTGTTTTTCTTTTCATTTTTACTTCCTTTTCACAGAAATAAGGCTATTTTCAATTACATAAAAGAGAAGAGCATTTATCTATCTAGTCTTATACTGTTATATACAATAATATTTTCTTCTGGCATTTTTAACATACATGATTCATTCATGAACCTCAAATATATTGTTAAATATGTTTATATTTAGAATACTTTATTATTGTAGTTCTGATGTCACTTTTCCACTAAATATAGTATATAACACATACTCATTGGTTACATACAGAGAGTAAGGCTCTCAAATTTAAGCAACTATGATAATTCTTTGGTTTTGTGCTAAATTTTACCTATATTTTTCCTATGACCACTATTTTTTCAGGCATTTTACTAGTAGTGTGTGGCCTCTGAAGAAAAGGGAATGTTGCCATCCAGTTTAATTAAAACTGCTAAACACTGGGAACATGACCAGGCTCTTGGTTAGCCAAGACTAGAATCCATTCCTAATCCATTTCATCACTCATAAAAAGGTCCAGACCCAGAACTGAATAAGAATTAGTCATTCAAATGCCCAACATCTAGGATCTATAAGGAACTCAAACATGCCAAAAAGAAAAAAACAAACCGCCCCATTACAAAGTGGGCAAAAGGTGTGAGTAGACACTTCTCAAAATAAGACATATGAGCAGCCAACAGATATGTGAAAAAATGCTCAGCCTCACTAGTCATCAAAGAAATGTAAATTAAAACCACACTGAGATACCACCTAACTCCAGTGAGGATGGTCATCATCAATAACTCAAAACAAAACAGATGCTGGAGAGGATGTGGAGAAAAGGGAACAAGCGCTTCTCTGCCGTTGGTGGGACTGTAAGCTAGTACAGCCTCTGTGAAAAACAGTGTGGTGTTTCCTAAAAGATCTAAAAATTTACCTCCCATATGACCCCGCAATCCCCCTACTGGGAATATGCCCAGAGGAACTCAAATCACCCTATGAAAAACCTGCATGCGAATGTTTATTACAGCATTATTCACAATAGCAAAAACATGGAACCAACCAGGCTGTCCATCAAAAGAGGGCTGGATTTTAAAAATGTGGTACATATACATGATGGAATATTATGCAGCCATAAAGAAGGACAAAATTATGAATTTTGCAGTAATTTGGATGGACTTAGAGGCTAATACTGAGTGCTCTATCACAGAAACAAAGAACCAAGTATCACATGTTCTCATTCATAAGCAGACCTTGAACTATTACAATACTATAAGAAAGGGATTGACAGTAGTGGGAAACTGCCAGGGGAAGGGTGGATGGCACACCTCATCAACAAGGGTACCTGCATAATGAACATATGTATACCTAACCCTGAATTGTACCCCACATATTTAAAATTAAATGTTAAAAAAAAAGAATTCATCATTTCCCTGTCACTAACAAAACGGTACTATCTGTAGCTAGAAAGACAAGTACCATAGACTTTGTCTCAGCAGTTTGTGTTTGTTGAATTATCCTGAATGTTGCCTTTCTTTTCTTTTCTTTTCTTTTTTTTTTAGTCAGTCTCACTCTGTAGCCCATGATGGAGTGCAGTGGCATACTCATGGCCACCGCAGCCTCAACCTGCTGGGCTCAGGTGATCCTTCCACCTCAGCCTTCCAAGCAGCTGGAACTACAGGCATGCGCCACCACGCCTGGCTAATTTCTTGATTTACTGTAGAGATGTGGTCTCACCAAGTTGCCCAGGCTGATCTCGAGCCCATGGGCTCAGGCAATCCTCTCACCTTGGCCTCCCAAAGTGCTGGGATTATAGCCACCATGCCTGGCTGCCTTTGCTTTCAATAGCAATGATGGTTGACATTTCTAACATCCACGGATCAATGGGCAAGGCACCTGACATGCATGGTACCATCTCCTGATGAGCTGGCAGCAGACCAGAAAAGCAGGTACTGTATTCTTCTCTGATGAAGATTAGAAAGTGAGTCTTTGAGAGTTGTCATTGTTTTCGCAAGGGATGTAGCCAGTACCTAGGAAAGCCTGAACTAGAACCACCCAGGCCCGTCTGGATTCTCCACGAGCAGGAACATCTGAGTGGAAGCTCTTACTGCTATATCAGGACTACTGAATACAAATGTACTCGCAAACACCCTGTACAGTCAGTTACAGAGTACAGCATCCCCTGAGCAGTCTCAACCATAGCCAAGCTGAAATCCTACTGTCCTAGTGGACTGTTTTGTCCTCCAGTTTCTACTTGTGTATACCTTCCTAAGACCATACTTTCTTATTCTGCTGCTCCCTCACCTGCCTTTCTGCTCCTCAGGAATTGAGGTTTTCTTTTCTTTTTTTTATTTTGAGTTGGAGTCTTACTCTGTGGCCCAGACTGGAGTGCGGTGGCCGCTCCCAGTCACCGCAGCCTCAACCTGCTGGGCTCCAGCGATCCTTCCGCCTCAGTCTTCCAAGTAGCCGGAATTATAGGCATGCGCTACCACGCCCGGCTGATTTTTTGATTTATTGTAGAGATGAGGTCTCGCTGCCCAGGCAGGTCTCGAACCCGCGGGCTCAGGCAGTTCATTCACCTCAGCCTCCCAAAGGCATGGGATTACAGGCTGAGCCACCGAGCCCGGCAGAATTGAGGTTTTCAAAGAAGCTGACAGATAACTCTGTCCCCCTCACACTCTTTTGACTTTCTGAGTTGAAAAAGTCATTAAGACTCCAGAAAAATAACAATTTTCTGCCAACTGGATATGAATTGAACTTTTAAAAAATTAGCTGAATTAAGAAAATTTCTAGTCTGTGGATTAGCTAATTAGTCTATTAAGCCAACTGTACAAAATTTCCTGATAAAAAAATGTTGTCTTTATGTAGCAAATATTCTCAAATAATTTTACTGAATTTCAAGAAACGTGAGGCAGATTGACAGCCCATATTGACAAGGTGAGCTACCTTCCACGGGGACGGAGATGTGCAGTGGTTGGTGGCATCACTGCTTTTTGCCACCAATCACTAGGAGGAGGATGAACTCTGTACAGATGGCCCTTCTGTGCTGATAATGGTTTTGTGTGTCCTCACTTCCTGTGAAAACCACAACTGCATTCGTATCCTCAAAATCCTTTCAAGTCCCTACAGCATTTTTTGACATAAAAGAACAACATAACATTTGTAATGTCATTGAGTTGTGTCTTTTTCAACCTCCTCTTGACTTTTGTATTTTCTAATGGACTCTGAGCACCCCTGTCTTAGATTAGATCAAAGTATAAGGAGCCCGAAATGAAAACAGAACACAGTTACATCATAAACCAAGAAAGGAGAAAGTAAGACTCGTTCTTCCTAAAACTCAGCCTATGAATGCAACTGAGGCCACACTGCTGCCAAAAACGTTGATAGACACTGAGAAATGTTTGTTGCCCTGCCACCATGTGAAGGGCAGTGGGTCTTAGGCAGCCAACCAACCTGCACGTGGCTTGTGGCTCTGTGCCTGCCGAGGCTGGCGAGTGCCACAGAGGCAGAAAAGAATTTTGTAACAAGCCCATTAAGGTGCCCTCGAAATCCATTTTATCTACAATTCCATGCCACTGTGCGGCAGTCACAGATGCAGGGCTTGGGCAGAAAGTAGACAAGAAAGCGAGTCCTCACCTTTTGGAATACATTTTTCTTTTCTCTCTCTTTCTTTCCTTCTTTTTTTAGAGGTAGGATATGAATTGAACTTTACTGTACTGACTAGGTTGGTCTCGAACTCCTGGGCGCCAGCAATCCTCCTGCCTCAGCATCCCAAAGTGCTGGGATTACAGGCGTGAGTCACCATGCCCAATTCTGGAATAAATTTCTTGAGCACATCGTGGCCTCTGTCCTCCCCTCCTCCACTTTCCAGCCACCCTACCTCAGCACACCACGCAGCCCCACTGTGGACCTGACGGTGTTCCTTGACCTCATGCCTCGGCATCCTCAACTGTCCTAACAGGCAAACCCCTCCTGGAGATGTCTTCCGTTACTCTTGAAGAATCTAGAGGGCTGCATCTCTGATCCCTCATACTTATTCTGCAACTGTGGACAAGTCGCCCACCCTCCAACCCACAATTTGCCCATCTGTGTAATGCATGATGCACTACCCACTGTGTGTGTATGTGTGTGTGTGACCTCATAGTGCTTGTTCAATTCTTTCCATGACTCTGCAAGTGTTTACTAACAGTATTAAAGCAGGCAGCATCAACCATGACATTTTTAACTACCAGAGTCATCAAACACCTCTCAATGCACTCACAGTGGTAGCACCAGGGACAATGCCACAACTTTCAACTGCAAGCATTTGGCACCAGGTTGGTTTTTTTCTATAAGAGGGTAGGGCAGACCTCAAATCTTTTCGACTTTGCAGGCCAGGTGGTCACTTGCCTCTACTCAGCTCTGCTGTCATAGCCCAAGAGCAGCCACAGATGGGACATGAACAGGTGGGTGTGGCTGGTGTGGAAGCTGCACCTTGATCTAGACAATGGGACCAAAAGGATTGACGGGTGCATTTAAACTAGGAGAAGTAAAAAGTAAACAAATAAATAAATAAAAAAAAGGAGACATGGCTCCTGCCACTCCCCACTCTGGCCCCAGTTTACAGAAATTAGAAAATGACTGAAGGTAAGAGAAATGAAAGCAGTGACACCTTTACTGAGAGAGAACATGAGCATACAAGGGTTCTCCCACCAGATCTGAGGAATCCGCAGCGGAGGAACCTGGCATTCTATTTACCATGGCATCCCCACTGACATCAGCTATGAATGGATATGCAGGCAGATGCTCAGATCCAGCAGCACTGCCTCTAGAAAGGAGGGGAAGGGACAACCACCCCTGTGTTGGGTGCAGGAGACCTCAAGGGCCAAGTGCCCCAGAAGGGAGCTTGAAGCGGTGATTGGTGCTTGCAGGAGAGTCCACAAGGTAGGGGCTTCAAGACAAACCACCCAAACTAGCATTGGGACGGAGGCACAGCTACCCTCAAGACATTGGCTGCCCTGGTGGGAGCTACAGGGGGTGCCCAGGAAGCAGGAGAAAAGGGCATGTCACCGGAAGAGCCGTGGGCACTCCTCTCACCAAGGGACCAGCAGGGAGATGGCAAGAGAGAACAAAGGCAGGATGGCTTCACAGCATGTCTCAGGCTTCACTCAGTTCTCTCTTGAAAGTTTCAATTATTTTTAAAGATATGGCTTTGTATTTTCTTTTCTTTTTTTTTGAGGTGGAGTCTCACTCTGTCACCCAGACTGGAGTGCAGTGGCTGCTCCCGGCCACCGCAGCCTCGACCTGCTGGGTTCCAGCGATCCTTCTGCCTCAGCCTTCCGAGTAGCCGGAATTACAGGTGTGCACTACCACACCCAGCTGATTTTTTTATTTATTGTAGCGATGAGGTCTCGCCAAGTTGCCCAGGCTGGTCTCGAACCCGTGGGCTCAGGCAGTCCACTCACCTCAGCCTCCCAAGGCGCAGGATTACAGGCTGAGCCACCGAGCCCGGCTGGCCTTGTGTTTTCATTGGATCTTCTAATATGATGCAGTCAGTCCCGATATCAGCAGGGATGTCAGGCTAAACCAGGCACTGGGCATGCTCCAATCCTGCAATTCCAGAAGACAACTGTGTTAGCAAACATCCCTCTCACGCCTACCATGGATGTTGAGTTTGCCCCTGAGACACAGGGGAGGAGCGCCTGGGCAGAGGGAAAGGGAGGAGGACTAAATTGAAATCTGATTTGTTCTTTCTCACTGCACATGCTGAATGTAACTGGAAGCAATTACAACTGAATTTAACAGGAAGTATCCGGGTGAAGTTCTCCAACTCTGGCAGGAACTTCCAGGAAGGAGTGTAGGAGGAGTAACTAAAAAACAAAGTTGAATCTCAAAAAGAAATCAAGTATTAGAACTGTGTCCCAGGTGCTATGAGTGTCTTAATTTGAAAATTTAATTCTGGTTACAGTTTTACAAACCATAAAGTACTCCAGTTCTTCCAGGCAGAATATTTAAATACCCTTTAAATGTCATCACTAGTCTTTCTGCTCTGCCTTTGAAAAAGAAAAGCAAGAAATGAGACTCACATGGAGCCTGGAGGCAGCCAGAGGTCAGGACTGTCCAGCAATGAGTTGACTGCACAGCATCCTCAGATGAAACTGGTGAGCTTTGGGGGAAGAGTGAACGGTACCAGGTGTTCTGCTGCCAAGTACCCACTGCCTTCATCAGCCTTCTCCTCTCCTCCCAGGTGCCTATCCTGGTTCCCAACAAGGATCCTCTCCCATGCCTTTCACTGAAATTATAACACGGAGGCCGCTTTGCTGCAAAGGGACCCCCATCCCTGACTTCTCTGAAATGTGACCCAATCCCAAACAGGACCTTCAATCATCCTCTTGAACTCTCCCTCTTCCGGAAGACCAGGATGGTGCTAAGAAATAACAGTTTGAATTTAAACCACACAGCATCATCACAACCGTTGCTCTATGTTGCTGGAGTCTTTGTGTGTCAATCTGTGAGCGAAATGAAAACAAAGTAGCCAGTTTTAGGACGGGGTTGGAGGAAGGTATAGATAGGATTTCTCACGTACCACCCCCAGCATATTAGGTGTCAAATAAGCCCTGGGAGGAGAGGCAAGAAGAAATCTTAGGTATGCTTGTTTTCTCCTGTCCCTCTCAACATACCTAATTCCTGAATCTTCCTTTCTCCACTATGTGCCAGCTTCCTCTTTCACATCTCATTCCAATATTCCTTTCCTGGAGAGCCAAGCCAAGCCTATGGTTCAACTGTCATGCACATCTTAACTCCTAAAACTTGGTATTGAGGGTGGGTGAACAGGAGACCCAGGGTTGCACCAGCCTACCAGGGATCACTCTGCAAACCCAGGGCAGTGGATGCCCCAGCTTCCGTGCCCTTGGGAAGGCTAGAGGGCTTATTAACACCAACTGTCTGATTTGGGGGGGAGGGGCTGAGAATTTGCATTTCTAACAAGTTCCTAGGTGAAATCTCAGGACCACACATTGAGAAACAATGCTGTAGGATCAAGTAGGACTAAGTCAAGTCCAGAACATTACAAAGAGACCCCAGAATATCTACCTATTTTAACCAGAAACTCTCTGCCCATCCCCCAGTTAAACTAGAATTATCTGACTTGCCTGGACAAAAATGACATTAATGGCAACTGTTTACATGAACTGTTGACATGCCATATTATTATTAATCTTCCACCAGGCTCCCTGTTGGAGGGATTAGACTAGCGGGTTATAAAATGATGCCCTACAGACCAAAATTTCTTTGCAGATATGGTTTCTGTGTATATGTATGCTCATGTGTGTATGTGTGTGTTTAATGAGGTTTTTAAAAATCAGCTTTCACGAATAATCTATTTAGATTTTATTGAGAAACAACGGAAGATCTGGTCTTTTGGGCTATATTCCCCTACAGGGACACTTATTTGAAGTTGAGTGGTGGCTCACCCATTTAGAGAAGGTATTCACTAGCTAGTTCACTACAGTTCTGTCTCTTGTCATTACCCCCTGATCACTGAGACCAAGATCCAGTTGCCAGGTCACATGTGTTTGGTCCTACATCTATACTGTTTTTCTTATTGTAGAGAAATTCATCTCTGTGCCTAAGGGAGAAAAACAAAAGCTACACCAAAAGAGCTTCATGTTTCAATAAGAAAGGAAAGAATATATTTAGTTCCTAGGAGGTTAAGACATAAGAAGTCTGCCAGCTTCACCTGTTGAAGATCCATCTGTCCTCTGAAAGTATCTGAGTTTTGGTCCAATCTGAACAGGACTGGATGGCACAGAAATGCACAAGGGAGGGGGTGGAAGTGAGAGGCAGACTATGTGTGCAGGATGGTCAGAGAAGCCGCCTGGAAAGGAACTGTCTGAAAGGAAGGGACTGCACCCCATCCACAAGGTGGACCAAAGCTCGGGGTTGCTTTTCAAGGGGAGAGGAAACGTGCACAGCAGGGCTGTGTTTCTCAGAATGCCTCCCTAGGCACTCAGCCAAAGTTGAGGCCCCTAGGAGGTACAAAGAGAGTAATAAGTAGGAAAGGCGTGAGCACAAGCAGAGGCACAGCAGGAAGGCTCTCACAAGAGGCCTGATGGTGTAGAAGGCAGGGCAGGGACATAGGGACTTCTGAGTCATCACTGTAGGCCATCAAGGCAGCTCATGAGCAGGGTAGTGGGAGTGCTCACAGACACCCCGGGGCCCGCCTCGCAAATTGACCTGGAGGGAGGTGGGTAGGAGTTCTGCAGTAGTTTGGGTAGAAATGGAGATGCAGAAGTACCACACTGACCTTCAGTCATTACCTGCAGGCTTTCTCAGCCAGAAAACTGTGCGTTACACTTTGCTCCACAAACATTTTTTGTATACCACTATACTGCATAACAGGCACACCAGCACCATGCTAGATGCAAAAACACAAAGAAATACATGTTGCTCTCCTCAACATGTTATAGTCAGCTGGATGTGGTAACTCATGCCTGTAATCCCAGCACTTAAGGAGGTGGAGGCAAGAGAATTGTGTGAACCCAGGGGTTCGAGACCAGCTTGGGCAACTTGGCAAGACCTTGTCTCTGCAATATATACAAAAAATTAGCTGGGTGTGGTGGTATATGCCTGCAGTTCCAGTTACTTGGAAAGCTGAGGCAAAAGGATCACCTGAGCCCAGCAGGTTGAGGCTGCGGTGGCTGTGAGTGTGCCACTGCACTCCAGCCTGGGCAACAGAGTGAGATTCCAACTCAAAAAAAAAAAAAGGTTATAGTCTAGGGGAGCAGTCTTTAAATTTTTTTGATAATTCAATCCATCAATAAAAAAGGTAGTCTTAGCTGGTCTCGGCGGCTCAGCTTGTAATCCCAACACTTTGGGAGGTTGAAGTGAGTGGTTTGCCTGAACCCGCAGGTTCAAGACCAGCCCGGGCAACTTGGTGAGCCCTCATCTCTATAATAAATTTTTTAAAAGCTGGGCATGGTAATGTGCACCTGTAGTTCCGGTTACTTGGAAGGCTGAGGCAGAAGGATCGTGGGAGCCCAGCAGTTTGATGCTGGGGTGGCCATAAGCGTGCTACTGCACTCCAGCCTGGGCATTGGAGTGAGGCTTCGATTTAAAAAAAAATGTAGTCTGGCGGGGCTCGGTGGCTTAGCCTGTAATCCCAGCGCTTTGGGAGGCTGAGGTGAGTGGATTGCCGTGGGTTCGAGACCCGCCTGGGCAACTTGGCGAGACCTCAACTCTTTAATAAATAAAAAATTAACCAGGCATAGTGTGCGCCTATAGTTCCAGCTACTTGGAAGGTTGAGGCGGAAGGATCGTCGGAGTCCAGCAGGTCGAGGCTGAAGTGGCTGGGAGCGGCCACTGCACTCCATTCGGGTGACCGAGTGAGACTCCAACTCAAAAATAAAAATGCAGTCTTTATCCCCACATATGTATATTTATTTATCCAGCATATATAAAAACAAAAAATCCAAAGTAATTAAATAATTGTAAATAATATTACATGTATATAGTATGTTTACATCACAAATAAATACAATGAAAGCTCATATCCCCAAGACTTCTCATGTGAAAACTGGTCTACAAAACAAACATTTAAACAGACTTAAAAGATAAAAAAGAAACTTGGGACATGCTTGACTGCACTGTCATCTGAGGATTAACTAGACCTGATCCTGAATAACTCTTAAAATCATATGAAACTGGAAACATGCAAAGACCAGTGACCATAGATCAGGGCAGGGGTGCAAGCTTTGATGACTCAGATGATGGTTCTCCAGCTGGGCCCTGAGGGTTGAGTCAGCCTATTCCAGGCTAAGGCAGAGCACAAACAAAGGCACATTATGGCTGTCAGCAGCTTGATAGGGACCTGGAGGGTCACCTTGGAGGACAAGTGTCGCAAAATAAAGACATATACTGCAAATATAGCGGACAGACGCAGGCAGGCTGTGTGCTACAAAAAGACTACACTCTGTGTTTGCACGTTTAGCCTTCAGTTTGTCACTAATGTGACACTGTTATCATTTTATATCAGACAAAAAAGTGAGACATATTAGTAACCATGGTAACTAAACACTGGAAGCTAGGGCAGAGGAAGGTGGAGGAATGTTCTGTAGTTACACATCAAGAAAGTACAAAACACAGGTTATTTTTAATTTTGGCTACATTTCTATAATTTTTAATGTCTGAAAACTAAGATGCACATAAATAGTAAAGTCTGTTTCTCTTTAGTCATGAGAAAAAAATACTTTCCCAGTAATCAACACCACCCTCTTATTCTTTTGACATTTTATTTTCATCAGCTGCCATTCAAGCCAACAAAAATACACAAAGTGAGTATGCCCCAAATTTGTAACTAGGGAGGGTATCCTTTGCCCTTCCCATGTCTTCTGTTCTTAGAAAACTAGCATGACACACCATCCACAAGACACAATGAACTGCTCTGTTAGGAGGGAGGGCTTGTGCTTGCCTTCAGTTGTCCATATTCACTCTCTAATGACACCTTGGCCAAGGACTAAGATTTGCCAGGCAGCTGACAAACCAGAGTGAGGATGTAGCATAACCTGTGAACAAAAGACTTTCCCCACATTGGACACAGTCAGCTGTCCTAGGTGGAGAATAAGCCTGCAGTCGGACTCCTGGGCCAGTTGAGGCATGGGTCTAAACACCCTTCTGTCCTCTCTACACATCTGCTCTGTGGTAATGTGCCCAAAGACTAGTACAAGGACAAGAAATATAAATGAGAAAAACCCAGAACATCAAAGCTCAGTAGATAAAAGGAATGCTTTTAAAAAATCTCTTACAGTACCCGATGCAAAAACATACTGACATACTTGAATTGAGTAAAAATATAGTTTCTCCTCTAAAGGTTATAAATAGCTGGATACTGCTTGAACAAGAGTCCTATACAGGACCATACACTTGGGAGTTTCTGTTTCTCTGTAGATTTCACTTAGATTATAAACCAATTGAGCCCTATATTTGCTATACTGTTTCAATTTTACAAAACTGTTCCACTGCTTTCATTAAATAGTTTTATTACTTGCATACTTATAAATACCATAGCCTACATATGTCTATATTATTGAAAAGGAAATTTTAGAATAAACCTTTCCTTGTCACTTTAAAATATATTGCTCAATTACCAATAACTCAAAAAATAACAGATGCTGGAGAGGATATGGTGAAAAGGGAACACTGCTACACTGTTTGTGGGAGTGTAAGCTAGTACAACCTCTGTGGAAAGCAGTGTGGCGGTTCCTAAAAGCTCTAAATATCAACCTCCCATATGACCCCGCAATCCCCCTACTGCTAATATATCCTAAAGAACTCAAATCACTCTATAAAAAATATACCTGCACACGTATGTTTATCGCAGCATTGTTCACAATAGCAAGAACCTGGAATCAACCATGCTGTCCATCAAAAGAGGACTGGCTTAAAAAAAGTGGTACATATACATGATGGGATACTACACAGCCATAAAAAAGAACAAAATCATGAATTCTGCGGAAACCTGGATGGAACTAGAGTCTGTAATACTGAGTGCTCTCTCACAGAAACAAAGATCTGAGTATCACATGTTCTCGCTCATAAGTGGACCTTGAACAACTATTGTAATACTATAAGAAAAGGATTGACAGTGGCGGGAAACTATGGGGGGGGCCAGTCTGCGGACAAGGGACACACCTCATCAACAAGGGTACCTGCACAATGCATATTTGTATACCTAGCCCTTAACTGTACCCCACAATTTTAAAATAAAAAATAAGTTTAAAAAGAAAACAAATACTTAAAAGTATATATATATTGTTCAAAATGAAGTTAGAAGACAGAATTGATGTAACTGTTATTTGTGAAATTGTTCTCAAGGTCTACTTAATTATTTGTAGTCAATATATACTTACTGAGTGATTTCAAAGTGCCAGGCACTTGTTAACGAAAAGAGCAGTACACAGTTTGTGCCAACATGGGCCTCACTGCTTGTGAAATTGTTCCAAGTGAACAGATAAGCCACGAGGGAGCTGAAGGAACCAGTGAGGTCTTTCGCCTGGGCTAACTGACTGAGTGAATAGGTCATTTCCAAGTCACCTTTCACTTTAGCTTATTCTAAAAAGTTGATATTTCTTTCACAAAGTAATTCCAGAAAAATGTTCCAGCACCCCTTCCATGGGCGTGGTAGTGCAGGTTTGTCCACAGTGGCTCAAAGAGAGTGAATTTTTAATGTGGTCTTTAAAAACACTAAAAAATTCCTCTGTATCCTGGCTTAAAAAAATAAAAATATTATATCCTATGTACAATGGCAGTTCAGAGGCCCCTACAATTTTGTTCATTTTTCTTCAGAAGAGGATTTTAAATTATTGGCAATTTCTTTGCTTTTTTAAATCTGGAAGTACAAATGAATGGGTAAATTTTTGTGAGGGACTTAACAGTTAAATAATGTCTGATTCAACCCAGATTCCACATTTTTGTGGCTCTGCTGTTCACGGAATGAGAGATTAAAATCAATTACCTGGGCCGGCATGGTGGCTCAAGCCTGTAATCCCAGCACTTTGGGAGGCTGAGGTAATAGGATTCCCTGAATCCACGGGTTCAAGAACAGCCTGAGCAACTTGGCAAGACCTCATTTCTACAATAAATCAAAAAATTAGCTAGGTGTGGTATTGCACACCTGTAGTTCCAGCTACTTGGAAGTCAGGCGGAAGGATTGCCTGAGCCCAGTAGGTTGACGCTGTGGTGACTGTGAGTGTGCCACTGCACCCCAACCTGGGCGACGAAGTGAGACTCCCACTCGAAAAAAATATCAGCTTCCCTGGAATACAGCGACCTGGAAGTAAAGCTACGGCCTCCCAGATGCTATTCCCACCCAAAACTGGGGACCAAGTGGCTCTCCTCAAAGACCCTCACTCACCTTTTTCTAGGAACCTTCGGGGGGGTGAATCATAACCATGCTCCTGAACACTGTCCCAACTGTGGCCGCCCCAAAGTTGAGAGGAGAGTGGCTCCCGAGTTTCTTCTGGGGACAGGAGATGAAGTCATCTGGCTGACGGTGGGGATGAGGAAATCACAGATTCCCGTGATGCTGCAACTGCTTTGAGAATACAATCTTGTCACATAGCAATATTTATTTCATGGAGCTCTAAAGGCTGTTCATAGAGATTATGGGACCAATCTTTTGATGATGACGCAGGAAGAGAGAATTCATCTCTTTCTATCTCACTGTGTGTGTGACATTATGTCAGAATTTTGTTGAAGCTATACTGGACACGGACAGATCCTTTGGGTGTATGTCAAGAAAAACAAAGGGTGGTGATGTGCTGGTCAGCCAGCACTCCAGAAAAAGAAAATGGAAAAAGAAGCCTTGAAGGGTGACATCTGCATATTTCCATGGTGCAAATACCCCATTGTGGCCAATTTCAAGCTCCCAGCATGATGTCACTGAATGCAGAGTTCAGAAGAAATGAACCCATTGGATCCCTGAGAGAGGGTAACTCCTCTGACCTTGACCCCTTGCATTTATTTCTCCTTGTAGATTGAATCAGGTCAGAGAAGATTCCCTGCCTTCCTCAGTAAAATGTTATGAGGACAGAACTTGGAAAGGCAGATGCACCAGATAAAACTGTACCACTTGCTGTGCCACTCACTTAACCCCCCTCTGCCTGATGAGGAACAGTCCAGCTTCAGTCCACAGGAGAAAACAGAGCCAGAAGGAATCATCTATCTTCTCAAAGTCAGTGACAATAAGCTAAGCAGAAAATATGTGAGTTTTTATGGACAAACTTAAAACAAATGGCCTCTGTAAAATAAACAAGCTGGATTTTGAACTGCAGTCAATGTTTTGTTCTTGTTTTCCTTTCTTTTATTAGAAATAAAGCTTAGTTCATAAGAACATTTTCTTAGAACATAAGAACATGTTCTTAGAACATAAGAACTTTCTCGTCTTCCTCACACTCCTCATTTCAGGAATCCTATTGGCCAGAGAAGTCCCCTGGGAGAGCCCAGGTCTGGGATATTTTGGTAACAGATACTGATGTATTGATACAGTCAGAGATTTCTTCCTGCTCACTATGAGGCAACTGCCTCTAGTGCAGTCCAAAAATATGATGTCAAATTTATATACAAACAAACAGTGACCCTGAAGACATCTAATGCCTCTCTAAATGGAATAGGCAGAGCTGCACTCAGTGGTCAGGGCGCTTCATGATCTACCAAGAACATGTTTGGGCTGGGGAAGAACAGTTGTTAAGAACCAAGAATTAGTTATTAGTCATCTTGGCTAAAAAACTAACTGAGAATTCCAAAGAAATTAACTGCTAGCTTTGTGCCTAGTTCCTACAATCATTAACTGATGTCTTTTTTTTTTTTTTTTTTTTTTGAGAAAGCAGTATTTATTGAGAGGACAGAAAAGCTCCTATAATGGGAGGGAACACAAAGGGGTTGCCTAGCTGCTGTCTTTTTATAGGAATAAGCTATGAGATTTTGTGAATTAATTTATTGAAAAGAAAGATTTTAGAGCCAGAGCTCTGTGTCTTAGCCATATTGCTTTGTAGCGATTCCTGCATTATCTCTGACTGCAGCACAGTGACCATTGAAAGGCAACCTGTTTTGTAGTTATGGACTTCAGGATACACTTCTTCCAGCTGTGCATAGCTGAATGCCTGATAGTGAATCCTTTGGGGCAGGAAATATTAGTCAAGAGGGTTAGTGCTTCATCATTGGTCCTATATAAATAGCAAAAAGCATATGGTACTATGATTTTTGTCATTCACTGAGCCATAGCATAAACCCAACATCTGGACTTCATACTTCAGAGCAAGGCTGAAGTATGTATTCCGTATTCACAGCAATTAATGAGTATATATAGCTGGGGACTTTGCTTTTCTCTTCTTACCTTCCTTCATTTCACGGAGAATTGATCAGAAAGCTTTAGTAATTTAACCAAAGTAAGGTGTAAAAATGAAAACAGAAATTAGACTTATTTTTGTCTGCATATTACAGCTTTAGTGGACTTACCATTTCTTTCATCCCACAAGATCATAAACTGCTTTAGGGAAAAAACTGTCTAATTCACTTTTGTAACTCCTGCAACAGTTAGCATAGGGCTAGCAGATAATACACAAGCAATTCATCTCTGTATAATTGGATTAGGCTCAGGGAAAAAAAAGGCAGCATATGGAAAAATGCAGTGGACATCAACATATTCTACTTGAGGTCCTGGAAAAGGCAGCCTCTTTATGGCTCAAGTAAATTAAAGAATGTAAAAAATGTTGACTGGTCTTTCAAAAGTCCTCTGAATCATAAGGCCCCTCCTAGAATGCAGCTAGTAGAAACAGCATCCTGGGCTCTTTATTAAGATGAATTTACAGGATTTCCCAGAAATTACAGAGCAATCAGGAAAGCCAAAATGTGACTAAAAGTTTAAGCAACTAGATAAATTTTGAATGACTCCAGTAGGCTCTGCCAGAGATGGGGGTTATGAACAGGATGCCGATCAATTTGATAGACCAAAATTACATTCACCCCAATTAAACTCTAATGAAATGTCTCCAGATCTTTGAATTCTCCCTTTAGCATGTTAACACAGAGGTCTAATATTATTGCAATCCCCCAGTTTGTTGAGATAAGGAAATCTAAGCTGCTAAAAGTACTGAGGAAAGGTTAAATGGATAGTAAGCAAATATGGTCATGACTGGAGTGTGCAAACCCATGTTCTCCGTCCCTTTGAATACAGAATAATGTCACCATTTTCACAGCCACCTCTGCCCCTTCCACAGGCAGAGCAGCCTGTGGGGCAAGGGGAGAACAGAAAGGCAAGCTACTAAGGAAAGATCATACTCAACACACACCACAGATACTACCATAAGAAAAACAAATAATTAAAAGACAAAATCCCAATAATAAAACAACACAAACTTCAAACCAATGAAAGTTGAAAAGGACCCCAGTAATAGCAACTTCAACAAATAAAAAATAACAAAACAAAAATAAAAAGAAAAATGACTGCCCTCAAAGGTCAGAAACAACCAGTGAAAAAACACTGGCAATCCCCAAAGCCAGAATGATTAATCACCAACAAAGGGTTCACTAAGATCCCTAGTAATGGAACTGATTCAGACTGTCTGTTCCTGATGATAAACACAGAATTCAAATTATAGATGGCAAAGAGACTCAACAAGATCCAGGAGACAGTAGCCACCCAAGTCAATCAGGCTATGAAAACAGTATAAGAAGTAAAAGTTGACCTGGTCATCTTAAAAAAGAACCAAATGGGAATTCTGAAAATGAAGAATTCTCTCCTGGAATTTCTTTCTCTCTTTTTTTTTTTTTTTTGAGTTGGAGTCTCATTCTGTCGCCCAGACTGTAGTGCAGTGGCTGCTCCCAGCCACTGCAGCCGCGACCTGCTGGGGTTCCGGTGATCCTTCTGGAACCCCAGCCTTCCAAGTAGCTGGAACTACAGGCACATGCTACCACACCCAGACCCGGCTAATTTTTTTATTTATTGTAGAGATGAGGTCTCACCAAGTTGCCCAGGCAGGTCCTGAACCCGCAGGCTCAGGCAATCCACTCACCTCAGCCTCCCAAGACGTGGGGTTACAGCCTGAGCCACTGAGACCAGCTCTCCTAGAATTTCAAAACACAATAGTAAGCCTCAACAGTAAAATTGACCAAAGTAAAGAATCTCAGAGCTGGAAGACTGAAAGATTGAATTAACCCAGTTTGACAAAAATAAGGAGAAAACATTGAAGAAATGAACAAAGCCTGTGAGAGGGGTCTTGGATTATGTAAAGACACCAAATCTATGGCTAATTGGCATTCCTGAGGGAGAAAGGGAAATTGAAGACAGCCCGGAACAAACTTTTCAAGATGTTGTTCAAGAAAACTTCCCCTATCTCACTAGAGAGAAGCCATGCAGACACTAGAAATACAGAGAACTCTGTGAGGTATTATACAAAAAGACTGTTCCCAAGACACATGATAATCAGACTTGCTAAGGTAAGCAAAAAAGAAAAAAACTGAAAGGCAGTCAGAGAGAAGGGACAGACTACTTACTAAGGTACTAAGGGAGACCCATTAGAACTGCAGCAGACCTCTCAGCAGAAACCCTACAAGCCAAAAGGGACAGGAGACTCATCTTTAACATTCTTAAAGAAAAGCAATTCCAGCCATGAATTTCCTACCCCGCCAAGCTAAACTTCATTAATGAAGGAAAAGTAAAACCTTACCCAGATAACCAACCTCTAAGAGAATATGCCAACTTTAGAACAGCCCTTCAGGGGTTCCTCAAGGAAATTCTACACACAGAAATGAAAGACTAGCTTTACCCATCACAAAATTATAGATAAGAATAGAGTTTACAGACCATACAAATCAATCACAAAGCAGCTTCTTAGCAACAATATGATAGGAATAACCCCCCACATATCAATAATTAATTTAAACATTAATGAACTGAATGCATCACCAAAAGACACAGAGTGGCAAATTGCATAAGGAAATATGATCCATCCTTCTGCTACATTCAGGAAACCTATCTCATTGCAAATGACAACCAAAGGCTCAGGGTAAAGTGTTGGAGAAAGATCTTTTATACAAGTGGAAAATGAGAAGAGCAGTGGTAGCTATTCTTATATCAGATAAAACAGACTTCAAACCAGTAAAAGTTAAAAAGGACAATGAAGGACACTATATCATGATAAAGGGCTCAATTCATCATCAAGAAATATTCATCTTGAATGTTTACACACCCAACATAGGAACACCAAGATTTAATCTATATATATTTTTGATTTGTTGTAGAGATGAAGTCTCGCCAATTTGCTCAGGCTGGTCTCAAACCTGTGGGTGCAGGCAATCCTCTCACCTCGGCCTCTCAAAGTGCTGGGATTATAGGCGTGAGCCACCACATCCAGCTGGAACACCAAGATTTAAAAAACAATTGCTAATTAGTCTAAGAGGATACAGACAGTCACACAATAATAGTTGGAGACTTCAATATCCTAACAGGTCTAGATGTATCATTGAGGCAGAAAACTAACAAAGAAATCTGGGACCTAAACTCAACACTTGACCAATTTGATCTAATAGTCATCTACAGAACACTCCACCCAACAACCACAGAATATACATTCTTCTCATCAACACATGGAACATACTCTAAGATCAACTACATACTCTGCCATAAATCAAGCAGGAACAAATCTCTTAGAGTTGAAATCATACCAAGCATTTTCTCAGACTATAGCAGAATAAAAATAAATATCACTTCTAACAGGAGCCCTCAAAAGCACACAAATTTATGGAAATTGACCAAAATGCTCCTGAATGACTTTTGGGTTAACATAGAAATCAAGATAGAAATAAAAAGATTCCTAGAAACAATTGAAAATAAAGACACAACATGCCAGGAATGGTGGCTCATGCCTATAATTCCAGTAATTTGGGAAACTGAGGTGACAAGATTGCTTGAGTCCATGGGTTCAAGACCAGCCTGGGCAACTTGGTGATACCTCATCACTACAATAAATTAAAAAAACTAGCTGGGCATGGTGGTTCATGCCTGCAGTTCCAACTACTTGAAAGGCTAAATGGGAAGGATTGCCTGAGCCCAGCAGGTTGAAGCTGTGATGACTATGAGTGTGCCACTGCACTGCAGCCTGGACAACAGAGTGAGACTCCAACTCAAAAAAAAAAAAAAAAAAAAAAAAAAGACACAACATACAAAACCTCTGGGATACCATGAAAATGGTGCTGAAAGGGAAGTTTATAAAATTGTATGCACACATCATGAAAATACAGAGATCTCATATAAACAGTCTAATGTCACATCTAAGAAAACTGTAAAGGCAAGAACAAGCCAAACCAAAACTTAATAGAAGGATAGAAATAATCAACGTAAATGTAGAGATAAAAGAAATAGAGAAAAAACAAAAACAAAAACAAAAGACTGACTTTAAAAACTGATTCTTTGAAAGGATAAACAAGATCGACAAATGCTTGGCCAGATTAACAAAAAGAGAGAAAGAGAGAAAATTTAAATAAACACAATCAGAAAAAGTTGATGTAACAACTGACTCTGAAGAAATACAAAACATTATCAGAGATTAATTTGAACAACTGTATGCATATAAGCTAAAGAAATAAAGAAAATTTAAAGGAAATGGATAAATTCCTGGAAACACACAACCTCCCAAGATTGAAACAGGAAGAAATTGGAATCTGAACCAGACCAACAACAAGCCAAGAAATTAATTCAGTAATAAGAAACCTTTCTGCCACAAAAAGTGCTGGCTCAGATGGTTCCTCAGCTGAATTCTACCATATGTACAAGGAAGAGTTGATCCCAATCCTAATGAAAGTATTCCAAATGATTAAAAAGTAAGGAATTTTCTCTAGCTCATTCTATGCAGCCAATATCATCCTGATTCCCCCAAATGGCAAAGACTCAACAAAGAAAGAAAACTACAGACCAATTTTCCTGATAACATAGATGCAAAATTTCTCAAAAAGATTCTAGCAAATTGCATCCAACAGCACATTAAAAGCATCTTTCAAAATGACCTGGTGGGCTTCATTCCTGGGATGCAAAGCTGGTTCAACATATGCAAGTCAATACTCCACCACATAAACCACTCAATAATCCACCACATAAACAGGCATAAAATCAAGAACCTCATGGTTATTTCAATAGATGCAGAAAAAGAATTTGGTGAAATCCAACATCCTGTCTTGATAAAAACTCTCAAACACCTAAGCATTGAAGGAACATTTCTTAAAATAAAAAGAGCCATCTATGACAAACCTGCAGTCAATATCACACTTAATAGGCAGAAGCTGGGAGCATTCCTCCAAAGAACTGGTGCATGACAAAGCTATCTACTCGCACTACTCCTATTCAACATACACAGACCAAGCTAGAAAAATTTGGCAAAAGAAAGAAATTAAAAGCATCCAAATAGGAAAAGAGGAAGTTAAATTATCTCTCTTCACAGGTGACACGGTTCTATGCCTAGAAAACCCTATAGATTCTGCCAAAAATCTCCTAGCACAGATAAACAACTTTACTAAAGTCTCAGGATACAAAAGCAATGTGCAAAACTCAGTTGCATTTCTATAAACCAATAACAAGCAGGCTGAGAACCAACTAAAAAACACAATCTCATTCACAACACACACACACACACACACACACACACACACACACACACACATCCCTTTAGTATTCACATAGCTAAAGAAGTGAAAGACCTTTATATTGAGCACTACAAAATATTTCTCAAAGAAATCAAAGGCCACACAAACAAATGGAAGCACATTCCATGCTCATGGATTAGAAGAATCAGTATCATCAAGATGTCCATATACCCAAAGCTATCTGATTCAACACAATCCCTATCAAACTACCAGCAAAGTTTTTCATAAACCTAGAAAGAACAATGCTGAAATTCATATGGAAGCAAAAAAGGAAGGAAAAAAAAGAGTCTGAATAGCTAAAGCAATCCTCAGCAAAAAGAACAAAGCTGGTGGTATCACACTCCTGGGCTTCAAACTTTACTATAAGGCTACAGTAACCAAAACAGCATAGTGCTGATACAAAAACAGACATCTAAACCAATGGAATACGATAAAGAAGCTGAAAAAAAAACTACGGACCTGTGACCAACTCATCTTAAACAAAGCCGATAAAAGCAAACATTAAGAATAGGAGGTGGGAGGGAGATGGGATCAACGGT
Source organism: Cephalopachus bancanus (assembly GCA_027257055.1). Taxonomy (NCBI): domain Eukaryota; kingdom Metazoa; phylum Chordata; class Mammalia; order Primates; family Tarsiidae; genus Cephalopachus; species Cephalopachus bancanus. The sequence continues at coordinate 62,040 of JAPVLO010001188.1, forward strand.
AGTAAATATCTTTCTGGGGATGGGGGAACACCTCTTATCAACAAGGGAGCCTGAACAAAACATATTTGTATACCTAACCCTTAACTGTACCTCACAATATCATAATAAAAAATATTGATCATTAAAAAAAAACAATAGGAAATACTACTCAGCAAATGGTGCATGGAAAACTGGCTAACCACATGCAGAGAATGAAACTGGACCCCTGTCTATCACCATGTACAAAAATTAACTCAAATTGAACCAGGACTTAAATGTGAAACTTCAAATTGTAAGAATCTTATAGACTTCAAACTATAATAATTTTAAGCTAGTTCAACCTCTGTGGAAAGCAGTTTGGAGATTTCTCAAACAACTAAAAATAAAGTTATCATTCAACCCAGCAATGCCACTTCTAGGAATATACCCAAAGGAGCATAAATTGCTCTACCAAAAAGATACCTGGACATATATGTTTATTACAGCACTGTTCACAATAGTGAAAACATGGAACCAAACCAGATGTCTACCGAAAGTGGACTGAATAAAGAAAATGTGATACATACATGATGGGGGGACCCAAAAAATTGAATTATTTTTTGGAGAGCAGTCCCCATGTAGTACAGACTTCCCGCACCAGGTAAGTGCTCTAGGAACTCATTGGCATCAGTGTACCAACTAGCATTGTTGTGAGAGGCTACATCTGGCTTCAGTGAATTTTTTTGGATATTCTTTCAACATGCTAGCCCATTTCATGATGGGTGATTTATGAGCATACCTACCCACACTGCACTGAGTATTCAGCAGTTTTTGACTAAAAACAGCATGACCCCCATGCCCAATACTTCCTCTTCACCCAACCTCACCCCAAGTGACTTTTCTTTGTTTCTCCAGATGGAAAAAATTCATCAAAGGGAAACATTTTGCTGATGTGGAAGAGGTGAAACAAAACGACAGCAACACTAAAGAAAATAAACATTGAGCTCAATAACTGTTTTGAGCAGAGAAAAAAAGCATCTCAATAGGTGTATTGTATCAAATGGAGAATACTTTGAAAATGATGAAAGTTTAAGCATGTAAGAATAAATACACCTTTTAAATAAATATATTCTGGGTTTTTGTGATCCCCTCTTGTACACTATGGAATACAAAACCTCCATAATGAAGAACAAAATCTTGTGCTTTGTAGCAACATGGATGCAACTGGAGGCCATCATTCTAAGCAAATTATTACAGAAACAAAAAATTGAATACACATGTTCTTACTCATAGGTGGGCAGGGACAGGGATAGGAACAACAGATACTAGAAATTGTTAAAGGGGAGAAGGAAGAAAGGGAGATAAGGGATACAAAATCAATCAACAGGTACTATGCTCAATACTGAGTGGGGAGGGCTTTTCAGATCCCCAAATATTGCCTTCAAGCTATATACTTATCTAACAAATCATCACATGTGCTCCATGGTTCTAAATAAAAGAATAATCATAAATAAAAATTTAAAAAGAGGTGATGCTCAATCAAAGAGGGGAGATGTTTCAGCAAATCTTTCCTATTTTACTCAGTAAACCACAAAACCACAAAACAAATATTTCTTGAGAACCTAGTGGATGCAAAGCACTATGGATATTCTACCTTGCATGACCTTATGTTAGTGCTATGATGGTTTGCTTTTCCTGTCAGTGTAGAAGTCAATCTCTTAGGAATTTGAACTCAGTAAAAACATATAATAATTGCATTGAGCAGATGACATAAATAAGATAGAAAAATAACTTACTTTTTAAAGAAATTTATTTTGAAGATACGTTTGGGTCAGGTGTGGTGGCTCACGCCTGAATCCCAACACTTTGGAAGGCAGAGGCAAGAGGATTGCCTGAGTTCAGAGGTTCAAGACCAGCCTGGGCAACTTGTTGAGACCTTGTCTCTGCAACAAATAAAAAAAATCAGCTGCATGTGGTGACATATGCCTGTAGTTCCAACTACTTGGAAGGCTGAGGCAGAAGGATCACGTGAGCCCAGCAGGTTGAAACTGCAGTCACTATGATCAAACCACTGCACTACAACTTGAGTGACAGAGTAAGATTCTGTCTAAAAAAAAAACAAAAACGAAAATACCTTTCGGCTTTTATGGCAACTTTTAGGTAAATCTAAAATTATTTTAAAATAAAAAGTTAAAAAATACATCATGGCAAATATGAAAAAGCAAAAGAGCACTGAGATATCAGCTGATCTTTTAAAATGTTTATCCCCAAGTCAATAAAATCCTAAGAATCTAGAAAATTTTCCTGTAAAACTTAACAAAATATTTTGGTAACTTATAACTGAACATAATTTTAAGAGAAATTAGCTGAAGGACCATTTAATGCATGTTGATTCCTAGCTGTACGACTGATTTGTGGCATTTCATTCAACAGCTAGCATCACATCTCTGTCTCATTTGCAAATTAATGGAATTGCACTTGTTCAGAAATTGCAAACTGGTGACCCAGTGGCCATATCCAGCCTGTGGGCATATTCTATTTTCCCAGCATGTTTTTAAAATTGGGAAATTTCACATTCAAATTCTTTTTTTCTTTTCTTTTTTTTTTGAGTCGGAGTCTCACTCTGTCGCCCAGACTGGCGTGCAGGGGCATGCTCACAGCCACCCCAGCATCGACCTGCTGGGCTCCAGCGATCCTTTCACCTCAGCCTTCCAAGTAACCGGAACTACAGGCCCATGCTACCATGCCCAGCTAATTTTTTTGATTTATTGTAGAGACGAAGTCTCGCCAAGTTGCCTGGGCTGGTCTCGAACCCTTGGGCTCAGGCAGTGCACTCGCCTCAGTCTCCCAAAGTCCTAGGATTACAGGCTGAGTCACCGAGTTCAGCCTTCACATTCAAATCACGATTTCTCTTTAAAAATTGTAAGATTAGCAACACCAGGCACACATTCCCATTTAGCAGCAAAACGCAAGGCGTGGACTCTGGTGATGCACCGTCTATCCAACTGCTTAGGCATCTAAGGTTTTGGTGCAGCGGATTACCTGTAAATCTTCCTTCCACCCTGACATTCTCATATTAGGTTCAGTCCTACAGCAAAAGGGCCATCTAACCCTCTTCAGACTTGGCTCTGTTTGAATATGGGGATAATAATGATACTTGGCTACCACTGGAGCTTTGTGAGGACAAAAGGAAAGAGTGAGTAGTGACTCCTTAGCACAGTGCCACATATGCAGAAGGTACTTAATAAATGGTAGAGGTGACAGCAAAGGCAAACAATGGTGGACACAATGACTCAAATACAGCTCTATAAGGGCCAATCCAATGTCAGTCAGAATTAACATGTATTCTCTTCCAGATGCAGCAATGATCCCATCCAAAATGCCAACTGTTTGCCTCTCATTTTCAGGTACACTAGTTATGACTAAACAGTCTGGAATTCCCAAATGAAATTCATCCAGTTCAAAGAAATCAGCGTGGTTGGTGTTCTCCTCCTCTGGTTGAACCAGCTACCAATAGACAACCTGCAGTGACCTTTGATCCTATTCACTGCACTTGCTAACCCATAGTTGGCCATGCGCTATTTTAGTTCAACACAAATAACCACCTTCACAGAGAGCTTGTGCCAGGCTTTCTTTTCATTCATATAAGAGCCACAGATGAGCCCACACAGGACCCCTGAGGAGCTTCTGTCATAGGTGTCCCATCTTCCTACTTCAAGTTGCTCTATGGTCAGTCTAACCCCAGTCCCTCACAGGCCCATTTCCTCAGCCACCCCTATCACATGCTAAGTTATGTTATTAAAAACGAAACTCAGGCCAGGTGTGGTGGATGAAGCTTGTAATTCTTGTAGTTTGGGAGGCCAGGGCAAGAGAATGTCCTGAACCCGCAGGTTCGACACCAGCCCGGGCAACTTGGAAGACCTTGTCTCTACAATAGATCAAAAATTACCGAGGCACAGTAGCACGCGCCTATAGTTTGGCTACTTGGAGGCTGAGGTGGAAGGATCTCCTGAGCCCAGCAAGTCAACGCTGGGGTGGCCATGAGCATGCCACTGCACTCCAGTCTGGGCAATGAAGTGAGACTCCAACTCAAAAAAAACTAAAATTATGGAGTTTCAGCGGACCCATTCCCATGTGACTGGCAGATTTAGCTCCACTTTAAAATATTCATTTTAACATTAAATTTGACTTGCACATACTGCTGCTGTGTATATTTGTAGAAAAAAATTTTTGTGAGTTGTGGTACGACAGTACTTTTGGTAATAACACTTCAGACAATTAAGATAATGTATAAGCCCCTTGGAATTTGTTTTTTGGGATTTTTACCTGTGACTGTGTAAGTGTTACTTATATCACCTCAGAATTTGTGACTGATTAACAAGAATCAGGCCAACGTGAAGGGCATCCAATCAATGTCCAATCCAGCAGAAATGTGAGGCAGAAACAAGATGAGAACAGGACTGTGGTCATTTATGCAGTCTGACCTCCCCCTGCCTCACCTGCATCCCTGCTCCTCCCAACTCTGCGATAACGATAACCCCTCTACCCCAAGAACAGCCTCCAACTCGCACCTTCCAAAGTTCTCAGAAAAGAGCCGGGCTTGGTGGCTCAGCCTGTCATCCCGCGCCTTTGGGAGGCTGAGATGAGTGGACTGCCTGAGCCCGCGGGTTGGAGACCCGCCTGGGCAGCGAGACCTCATCTCTACAATAAATCAAAAAATCAGCCGGGCGTGGTAGCGCATGCCTGTAATTCCGGCTACTCAGAAGGCTGAGGCGGAAGGATCGCCGGAGCCCAGCAGGTGGAGGCTGCGGTGGCCGGGAGCAGCCACTGCACTCCAGTCTGGGTGACAGAGTGAGACTCCAACCCAAACAACAACAACAACAACAACAAAGTTCTCAGAAAGAAATTTTTAACACAAAAGTGTTTTTTGTGTTAATCCTCTGCTCAAGATTCTAGAGTCATTTCCTGTTTTCCAAAATAAACTCCACACTTCTACAAGACTCAGGCTTATTAAGCTCTTCACACTCTTCCCGCCCTGCCCTCAGAGAACCCTGCATTCCAACCATGCCCTGCTTCTCTCGGTTCACTGGACACATAACTTCTCTTGGGGCCTCAGAGTCTCCGGGCATCTGGGCCTCTGGACCTCTACCTCTCTCCTCCCTACGTTTTTCTTTTTCTTTCTCTTTTTTTTCAGTCAGATTCTCATTCTGTCACTCAGGCTGGAGTGCAGTGGCATGCTCACGGCCACTGTAGCCTCAATCTGCTGGACTCAGGTGACCTGTCTTAACCTCCTGAGCAGCCGGGGTTACAGGTATGTGCTGCCATGTCTGGCTAAATTTTTTTTATTTTTGTGGAGATGAGGCCTTGCTTTGTTGCCCAGGGTGGTCTTGAACTCCTAGGCTCAAGGAATCCTTCCCTCTCGACCTCCCAAAGTGTTGAGATTATAAGCAGGAGCCACCACATCTGGCCCTCCCTACACTATTGACCTCTTTCTTCCTCAAGTCTCACTTCCAGCACTGATTGCTCTTCTCTGGATTCCTTGGGAAAACTTAGCTGCTTCTTTCTCACTCTTGCTGAACATCGTTCACACTTAACTATGGCTGCTACCATGTTTCTTTGCCTGCACACAAACCTCTTGAAAGCAGGAACCATGTTTTCATTTTTTTTTTACTCCTAGCACATTGTAGGTAACACAATATCTGTGAAGCGTTGAATCCATGAGGTGGCTCAGCCTGTAATTCCAGCACATTGGGAGGCTGAAGCAAGTCGATTGCCTGAGCCCGCAGGTTTGAGACCACCCTGGGCAAATTAGCAAGACCTCGTCTCTGTAATAAACAAAAAAAATTAGACAGGCATGGTAGCATGTGCCTGTAGGAAGCACCCAATAAAAGTAACTATGATTATTAGCATTCTGTTATTTATTTTCTTTCTAAAGTCAATAGCTGTAATGCTATATTAAAATTAGCATTCATGATCATCATATTGACATCACAGTGAACAGACTGGGTCTTATTGGTGTCAAGATTCCTAACTTGCCTTTCAATTTAATTGAACTTTAAGTGACTGGGAAATTGCTTCTGTAGTTAGGTCCAGATCACATAGGATATTACACATAACCTTTTACACGTAACCTTTGATTTGATTTGATAAACAAATAAAGCAACCACTATCAGTTAAGAAATTGAGTTAAAGAAAGTAATTATACACCAACATTATACAGAATCTTTTCAAAAATATTTTAGAAAATGGTGCCAAACCTATTCCACATACATATTTTATATACCCATTTATAACTTTCCTTTTAAAGTTACGCTGCTGCTCCAATGTGCTTATGAAAAATGTCTAGGGCTGGGCTCGGTGGCTCAGCCTGTAATCCCAGCACTTTGGGAGGCCGAAGTGAGTGGATTGCCAGAGCCTGCGGATTATAGACCTGCCCGGGCAACTTGGCGGGACCTCATCTCTACAATAAATCAAAAAAAAAAAGAAAAAAAAAAAAGAAAAGAAAATACCCGGGCGTGGTAGCGTGTGCCTGTAGTTCCAGCTACTTGGAAGACTGAGGCGGAAGGATTCCCGGAGACCAGCAGGTCGAGGCTGCGGTGGCCGGATCGTGCCACTGCACTCCAGTCTGGGCGACGGAGTGAGACTCCAACTCAAAAAAAGAAAAAAAAAAAAAAAAAAAAAAAGAAAAGAAGAAAAATGCCTAGGAAAAAAAGAAACAGAAACATACACGGGGCTTGGTGAATGGTGCCAGCCGACCATCGCAGTTGGAAGCCATTTTGGGGGGCGGGGTGAGTAGCATTCATGGAGTTCCCTTGCGCCCACTCCTAGCGACACTGGCTCAGGTCCGGTGGACTGACTGTCGGCGGCAGGGGCTTGGAGCCAGGACGCCACGGGCCGGCCGCCTCCCTCGCCGCGACTCCGGATGGATGCGCGCCTCCCGCCCTCCTGCGCCGGCCCCAGGAGCTCCTGGTTTCAGGAGCATCCCTCCTGCACCGTCCCGCAGCGGCGAGCCGTCGAGGGCAGCACCCCTCGGGAGGGCACGCGGAGCAAGATGGAAGAGAAGAGGCGAAAATACTTCATCAGCAGCTACAACTCTGACACCACCGGCAGTCATGCCACATCTACATCGGCATCAAGATGCTCCAAACTGCCCACCAGCACCAAGTCGGGCTGGTCCCAGCAGAACGAAAAGAAGCCCCCAGAGGTTTTCCGGAGAGACTTAGTCACAGCCATGAAGGTCCCAGACTCATACCAGCTCAGCCCAGATGACTACTACATCCTGGCAGACCCGTGGCGACACGAATGGGAGAAAGGTGTGCAGGTGCCCGCTGGAGCAGAAGCCGTTCCAGAACCTGTGGCGACGATCCTCCCACCGCTGGAAGGCCCCCTTGCCCAGGTGTCCCCTGGCAGTTCCATGCCTGGTGAAGGCTCCCAGCCTGATTGGCAGGGGAAGGGGCTGGGGGGGGTTGGGGATGGCAGCACAATGACCTGGAGGAGATGGATACCTACTGGCTGGACTCATCAACTCGGAACTCAAGAATGGAGAGGCCAGAACCGGATGAGCTGACGCTCAAGTGTGTGCTGAGGAGCTCCAGACTCTGTGCCACCAGAATATAGCTCAGGCCATCTAGACGCAGGAGAGCTGGGCATCGAGTATGAGAGGACGTTGTCTGTGATGTGTGCCGCTCTCCTGAGGGTGTGGATGGCAATGAGATGGTCTTCAGTGACAAGTGAAACATCTGTGTGCACCAGGCATGCTATGGAATTCTCAAGGTGCCCACGGGCAGCTGGCTGTGCTGGACATGTGCCCTGGGTGTCCAGCCAAAGTGCCTGCTTTGCCCCAAACAAGGAGGAACCTTGGAGCCCACCAGAAGTGGGACCAAGTGGGTGCACGTCAGCTGCGCCCTATAGATTCCTGAGGTCAGCATTGGCTGCCCAGAGAAGATGGAGCCCATCACCAAGATCTCTCATATTCCAGTCAGTCGCTGGACTCTGTCCTGCAGCCTCTGCAAGGAATGCACAGGCACCTGCATCCAATGTTCCATGCCTTCCTGCATCATGGTGTTCCACATCACATGTGCCTTTGACCATGGCCTGGAAATGCGGACTATGTTAGCAGACAATGACGAGGTCAAGTTCAAGTCATTCTGCCAGGAGCACAGTGACAGGGGCCCCTGGAGTGAGCCCACCTCTGAGCCCATGGAGCCCAGCCAGGCCGGTGAAGAACTGGAAAAGGTGACCCTGTGTAAGCAGCAGCTGCAGCAGCTGGAAGAAGACTTCTACGAACTAGTGGAGCCAGCCAAGGTGGCCGAGCGGCAGGACCTGGCAGAGGCACTAGTCAACTTCATCTACCAGTATTGGAAGCTGAAGAGGAAAGCCAATGCCAATCAACCACTGCTGACCCCCAAGACTGATGAGGTGAAAAACCTAACCCAGCAGGAGCAGGACATTCTCTACCACACACCTGCAGCAGGACTTGGAGAGGGTTGGAAATCTGTGCTACATGGTGACAAGGCATGAGAGAACGAAACACACCATCTGCAAACTCCAGGAGCAGACAGTCCACCTACAGATGAAACTTGTTGAACAGGATCTGTGTCAAGAGCAGTCTGGGAGGAGAACAAAGGGCAAGAAGAGCGACTCGAAGAGGATAGGCCACGACGGCTCCGAGGGCAGCCCTGAGAAGAAAGAGTGAAGGCGGGGCCTGAGTCAGTCCATCTCATTCCCCATCAATGGCACCTTCTTCAACAGCTGGCTGGCACAGTCAGTGCAAATCATGGCACAGAACATGGCCATGAGTGAGTGGTCACTGAACAGTGGACACTGTGGGGACCCTGCCCCAAGGCTGCTCTAGGAGGAGCTGCTGCAGGACGAGGAGACACCGGAATATTCCTTTGTTTCCTGCAGGGTCAGACCAGGCAATCCCTTACAGACAAGTTTGTGGCCCCAGGTAACTCAAAGCATGGAGAAGGAAGGTCTGCTTGGCTTCATGCGGGACCCCTCGCTGCAACCTGGTGACCCTGCCAGGAAGGCTCTCAGCTTCACATGCTTGCCTGCCAAGAAGAAACCACCACCACCACAGGACGGGCCCAGTTCATGGTTGACTCCAAAGTCCCCAAGAAGCCTGGGGCCAGGATGCAGGCAATGGCGGGGGGGGGAGGAGTCAAGGGCTGCTACCAGGAAACCACCATGGCAGATGTCTTCTCACTTTCCATCCAGCCCTACAGCCGAGGACTGTCCCATCCTAGCCACCCCTGAGAGCCCCCCACCATTGGCACCTGAGACCCCGGATGAGGCAGTCCCAATGACTGCCGACTTGAATGTCCAAGTGCCTGGCCCTACGGTGAGCCCCAATTCCTTGGGCCAGCTCCAGCTGCCCCATGAGAGCAAGGTGACCTGGAGGTTGCTGGGTGCCAGGTCTGATACTAGGACAGGACCACCTTCTGCTGTGGCTGAGAGGCCCAAGGTCAGCCTACATTTTGACTCTGAGACTGATGGCTACTTTTCTGAAAGGGAGATAAGCGACTCAGATGTGGAGACTGAGGATGGCGGGCTGCAGTGGGGTTTCCAGGAGGCAAGGGCTGAGGAGGTGGTCTGCAGGGGGGTGCTGGCCTCCTTACTCACCCCATCCCTGTCCCGGGCCCTGCCCTGGTGCTTCCACAAAGCCTCAGCCCAGTCACAACTGCCATTTCCAATCTCTGCTGAGTGTCCCAGACCCTTGAGGCAGCCACTCTGTTGTGGTTTCATTTAGAGAGAGAGTTTTGAATGCTACATTGTCTTTCCTCTGTGCTGGCCTAGGACATTAGGATTCCTTCCATGACTCTGTCTGCAAGGACTGTGCCAGATCCTGTGTACCATCTCTGCCCCTGCCCATGTGGCACTGCTGGGCTCCTGGCTAGATACAGGCAAGGTGGCGAAGATCCCAGGACTCCAGCCCACTGCCACTGGGTGACACAGACTGTCTTTTGGGTATTATTTCCTGGCAGATGGACCAGTCCAGGGCCTACCTCACCTTGCCACCAGAACCCACTGGGATCCGTTTTGGGGATCCTGCTGCACTCTACTGATCCTCAAAGAAGTATAATCAGCGATACCCAGCCAGAGTCTACTCACTGCCACAAGCATGCGTTTATATGAGAAAGCACTGAAGGGGTACAGAGGGCCTGCTGGTTCCAGGGGAACCAAAAGCTGTTCCTAATCAACCCTATCATCTGAGGCCTGGCCCGTCACCTTCCCCTCCCTTGCTGCTCTGCCCCTGCAAGCACCCAGCCCAGTGGCTCTGGGAAAGGGTTCCCAGAATCCTTTCTGAGCTGTGCCACTTACTCAGGGGACTCCCAAACAGCTAGCTACCACACAGGTGGAGGGCTGCAAGGGAGGGCCAGTGCCCAGACAGGGTCATGGGGCTCAGACCAACCCACTGCAGAGAATCTCTCTGGGGCTCCACCTTCCTTCCTTCCTTCAGTGCCAGTCTCGGCTGAAGTCTAGTTACTTCCACACACAGCTGACCTGACCAAACCATTTGCCGTTTAAAGTTTCCTAGTCCTAGAAACTCCTCCTTCCAACAAGCAGTGGGATCCCGGGGTGGGGGCAGGCCAGTGTTGGACTGCTGCTGTTGTTTGAAGTCTTGCTGGATATTCCTCTGGCCTTAACTCCCTCCCTCGGCCACACCCTCCCTCTCCCCTCCACCAACGTCCTGCCTTCCCCACCCCACCCTTAGGTCCCAGGTAGTTGCTCTGAAGAGTTTCTCATTGGAGTGGCCCCAGGGTGATAGCTCTGGGAACAAACAAAAAAGGAATCCAGTGAAAACATTTTTATTTTCGCTCATGAATTACTCCTGGGTCACTTCTGCCACTGGTAAAGCCAGAAATTATCCCACAAGAACCTCGCAAAAGGCCAGTGAATCAATTCACTCATTCTGTGGATGCCAAAGAATATTTGACCATAATACAGCACAGCCTGGACATGACAACTTGTCACTTGGACTTTTTTCTAAATGGAGTTCTTCAGCAACAAAGTATAGAAACACGTTCATTGCACACACCCAAGGAGAAGACCCCGAGCTCTTGGAAGAGGATGCTTTTCTGCTGCTGAACTGTACCTGGGTGTTGGATTTCAGATCCTGGCTGGGCCCACTGTGAGCTGTCCTGTACTCTGAGATCCACAGAGGGGAAGGATATAGACAGTGAAACCTGCATGGAAAAAAGTCTTTACCACGTGGTTCCCCTCCACCAAATACACAAAGCAAATAAGCAGGATGGGGAATAGCTTGACCTTCATCCACCCCCAACTCCCAAACAATTGAGGTATGACAGTGGCAATTGTCATCGACACTCAGTCTCATGTGAATTTTAGCAAAGCAGAAAACAAAGATAATGACTAAATTCAGAGGATTGGACAAATGTGTCTAGTTCTGATGGACTCAGAGGGAGTGGGTGGGCTTCAAGAATTCTGGGTGTTAGGATGGCATGAGCTACCACATAGAGTTTAGTCTGCCTGCCCGCCCTGGTAGTAGTAGTAGTGACCACTGCTGTGTCAGCATGTGTCCCAGCCCCAGTCTCTGTTTACTGCATTTGAACAGCCCTCCTTCCTTCCCCATGCTTTGAGTTACCTGGGGCCACAAACTTGTCTGTAAGGGATTGCCAGGTCTGACCCTGCAGGAAACAAAGGAGTGAGCTTAAAGAACAACCAAACTCTGCACGCGCATGGGGTGGGGGGTGAGGGGCGGCAGGTGCCAGGAAGGCCCAGGGTTCATCAGTCTCACACTTGCCCCATTATCCATCCTGGGGCAGTGTCTAGGCTCTCTGAAGGAGAATTAAAAAGAGGGTGTCGTGAATCTGGCCTTGTGCCTCAGGGTGGTCCAGCTCCACAGCCAGGACCCTATGGGGTAGGCACATGGGGCAGCTGGCATCCTGCAGAGGACCTATGCCCAAGTTGGCCTCTGGATTCTGGCCCCTCTTCTCCATTGGCTATTGGCTGTTTCCCTCAGAGCCCAGGTATCTGTTAGACTGGCTGGCAGGGAAGTCCCGGGCCAGGCCCTTGAACAGTCTTCACCAGGCAGCTGTCTCCTCCTCCAGGATGTCCGCTAGGCTGCAAGGAGGATGAGGAGGCTAGCCCTTCACTCTCACCCGAACCCCCAGCCTTTCTCCCTGTTAGCCACAGCCACTTCACTCTTTTTCCAGTCTACTGTCTACAGTGTAGAGGTCTTTGCTGCCCCAGAGACCAAGGCAAGTTCCTTTTCCAGGCCACATCTGCCGACACTCACTGCACCTCCTCAGGGAGGGAGAAGCTGCTCCTTAACTCATTTCAGCTATTGTCCCCCGTCCTTGCCATCCTAACCCTCCCTCTCATCATATGACAAAGAATAATGTGCGAGAGAAGTATTTTTATGTATCATAAATGTATCTTGAAACATAGAAGAAAGGTAAAAGGATTTATTTTATTAAATGAGTTCTGACAGCACAGTGTGTGAGCATTTGCAGCATAAGGACCTCGGCTTCCTTGGAGAAGTCACTCTGGGTTTCTAGACATGGATGTTGGACTCTTGAAGGAGGGGGTGTGCCAGGGCACATCTCATGTGTCCACGTGTATGCATGTCTGTGCGTTTTGTGAATGGGCACATTACATGACTTGCTGGGGTAATTCCTACAGATTCACCTGCCCAGTTCTAACCAACATTGGCAGCAACTGGACTTGGTATTTCCTTGCTCATTGCCAGATGTGGCCAACCTCTGCCTGTGCCAGAAACTCTGAAGAATAATCTAGATGCTGGTAGCAAGGCCCTTGGAGAGGCCACTCTCCCATGCCCTTGGCCCGGCTGGCCACATTAGCCAAAGTGCTAGGGCTGGAGTCTGGGGCCTTTGGTTGTTCTTTAAGGCACTTCCTTCCACCTTCTCCCTCAGATGCACAAACACTTTGTGCTCCACATCAGTTTGCGGGGGTGGGGGGCTGGGTGATATGAATACCACAGGAGGAGACAGCTTCTGTCTTTGTTTCAAAGAAAGTGATGTGCCATTTGTTATACAAGAGAAATATTGAAAATACATTGAAAAGAGCAATTTTAAATTATAAAAAAAGGTTTGAATTTAGATGAGGATTTTGTGTAACCGAGACTCTGATGTTATCTTGGTATATTAAGCACCTTCTACAATCCTCGTACTCACACCACATCCTCCTAGTCTCAGCGAGCAGACACTGTGCCCCTTTACAGGACCAAATTCCAGAATGGAAAAGCAAATGTTAAAACCTTAGAAAAGTCAAGTCAGACCATCTTCCTAACAAAAGTGTTTGGCCCCCTCATTGAATGACAATTTGTTTTCCAAACTCTGCTGTGTTATACAACAATCTGTGGTAGATTCCTCCTCCAAGGAAGATATTTCTCAGCAAATGACTGAGGTTAACAGTTTTAATTGGAAACTGATACAAAATCTTGAGTTCGAAGGTTAACTGTTGGTAAGAAATCATCCCTTATGAATAGCAATGTTCTCCACAACATTAATAAAAGTGTCTTGATTTGTGTAGCTTTCATGTAGATTAATGTTTAAAGATGCTCTAAGGCTGAAGCAAAACAAATAGCAGAAGGTTCTTGTATGGTCTCACTTGTATTTGGAATCTAATAAAGTTGAAGTCATAGAAGTGAGGAATGGAATGGTGGACACCAGAGGCTGGAGTGGAAGGAGGGAGGGAGCAGGAGTTGTTTTAGATAGAGAGGAAGAATAGGTTTTGAGACCTATTTCACAGCACAGTGACTACAGTCAATAATGATGTATTATATATTTCAAAATAACCGAGAATCAATTTCAAATGTCTCACCATAAAAAATGATAGGTGGTGGATATGTTAAATAGCTTGATTTTATCACGCCACATTGTATAAATGTATCAAAACATCACATTGTACCTCAGAGATGTATACAATTATAATTTGCCAACCAAAAAGAATACTAAGAATTTTTAATTTTTTGTTTTTGCTGTTGAGTCTGGGTCTCACTCTGTCACCCAGGCTGATGTGCAGTAGCATGATCACAATGATCACAGCTCATGGCAGCCTCAACCTGCTGGGCTTAGGCAATCCTTTCACCTCAGCCTCCCAAGTAGCTGAGACTATAGGCATACACCACCACGCCTGGCTAATCTTTTTATTTTTTGTAGAGATGGGGTTTTGCTGTTACCCAGGCTGGTTTCCAACTCTTGAGCTCAAGCAATTCATCTGCTTCAACCTCTGAAAGTGCTAGGATTACAGGCATGAGCCACCACACCTGTCCTTTTTTTAAAATTTTTAAAAAGAAAAATATAAAAAAAAGAAAGGGAGAAATGATGTTCTGAAAAGAAGGGAAAGAGAAGATAATAAGAAACAGACCAGCAATGCATGGAATGTCGGTTCTGAAGCCTGATGGACAAAACCTGCACGAGGGGGAGGGGACAAAATGCACGCATACCAAGGTCTAAGTCAGAGGGTCAGGGAGAGGGTGAAACAATGTCCCCAAGTCACAGGAATCAGGCAAGGGACACCATGAGGGACAGGATGAAACAAGGACATGAGATGTATTTGGCTGTTTAAAGATAAAGGGGCCACAAACGAGCAGCTGAGGAGAGCACTGTTCATTAAATTACTTGGACTGGTAATCACCAAACAGAAGTTGGAATCAAATCACAGTTGTTGCTGTCATTTAGACTGACATTAGAATTATCAGACACTAATAAAGAGTGCTTGGATGCACTCCTCTTCACCAGTGGGTATAAGAGAAGTCAAGAGATCACGCTTGCTTGTGCCCATGTATGAAGAACACTTGGAAGGACAACTGACAGGACAGAGCACTGCTCCTCAGTTCAGCATTCTTTGCAGGACTCACTGCAAAAGATAATCGAGACGACCAGCCTGAATTTTAAAAAGGTCACCTTGGGTAGCATTTTAGGAGTGGCCTCTTCACAGAAAGGGCTTCATCCAGAGAAAGCAGAAAAATGTTAGCACTCAAGGTCTTGAGGGAGATTTCACTCACATCAGTGCTCCCTACCCATTCACAAAATGTCCCTGCTCTCAGTGCAGCAAGAAGCAGCTGAGATTCACGCTCCATCATCACAGGACCCTAAGTGGGACACATCCACCCCTACCCCACTCTGTACCTAGGGCATAGGTTATCACCAGCTTCTCTTCCTCTCCTGGAATGACAGACGGGACTGATGGCAGTGAGCTGCAAAAAAGAACGACATCTGGTGATGCCAGAGGCAGGATAAAACAGAGAAATCATGAACGCTCACACACCAGGTATCTTGGGAAATCACAAAGAACAGGTGGTGTTCTGGTTCTAGGAAGACACGCTGCACAACACTATGGTTTGTGAATTCATATATCTGAATTAACAAGCTATATGACCTTGAGAGAGTCAAACTTTCTGGGTCTCAGCATTGCCATCTCTCAGAAAGATAGGTTGAAATAAATTTTAAAAGTCTGGAATTTAGATGAAGATTTTGTGTAACCAAGACTCTGACGTTATCTTGGTGTATTAAGCACCTTCTACAATCCTTGTACTCACACCACAACCTCCCAGTCTCAGCGAGCAGACACTGTGCCCCTTTACAGGACCAAATTCCAGAATGGAAAAGCAAATGTTAAAACCTTAGAAGAGTCAAGTCAGACCATCTTCCTAACAAAAGTGTCTGGCTCTTACGCTGCAAATGCTCACACACTGTCCTGTCAGAACTCATTTAATAAAATAAATCCTTTTACCTTTCTTCTCCTTATGTTTCAAGATACATTTATGATACATAAAAATACTTCTCTCGCACATTATTCTTTGTCATATGATGAGAGGGAGGGTTAGGATGGCAAGGACGGGGAACAATAGCTGAAATGAGTTAAGGAGCAGCTTCTCCCTCCCTGAGGAGGTGCAGTGAGTGTCAGCAGATGCGGCCTGGAAAAGGAACTTGCCTTGGTCTCTGGGGCAGCAAAGACCTCTACACTGTAGACAGTAGACTGGAAAAAGAGTGAAGTGGCTGTGGCTAACAGGGAGAAAGGCTGGGGGTTCGGGTGAGAGTGAAGGGCTGGCCTCCTCATCCTCCTTGCAGCCGAGCGGACATCCTGGAGGAGGAGACAGCTGCCTGGTGAAGACTGCTCAAGGGCCTGGCCCGGGACTTCCCTGCCAGCCAGTCTAACAGATACCTGGGCTCTGAGGGAAACAGGCCCAGGGGCACAGGTCCATTCCAAAGCAATAGCCAATGGAGAAGAGGAGCCAGAATCCAGAGACCAACTTGGGCAGAGGTTCTCTGCAGGATACCAGCTGCCCCATGTGCCTGCCCCATAGGGTCCTGGCTGTGGAGCTGGACCACCCTGAGGCACAAGGCCAGACTCACGGCACCCTCTTTCTAATTCTCCTTCAGAGAGCCTAGACGCTGCCCCAGGATGGGTAATGGGGCAAGTGTGAGACTGATGAACCCTGAGCCTTCCTGGCACCCTGCCGCCCCTCACCCCTGCCCCCCGCAGAGTTTGGTTGCTCTTTATGCTCACTCCTTTGCTTCCTGTAGGTTGAAAATAGGTTGAAAAGCATTTAGCTTTTCCTGGTATCTACAAATGTTGTGGTAAAACAATTTTTTTTCAAATTTATGAATGTAGCAGATTGTCCAAAACTTGAATTCAGAGCCCCTTTCCTGGATCAGTTTAACTCTATGAGTCTGAGCAGTTTTGTTACAGGTACTAACAAAAAGCAAGGAGTTCCTTGGCCCAATGCCTTATTTTACCCACCTGCTCCTTGACACCTCACCCTTATGACTTAGTCATAAATGTGTCTATTTTGGCTATAACTTGATATTTTGATAATGTCAGTTGGCAAATAGGCTGCCATCAAGACATACTCAACACCTCAAGGACAATGCAGCCTTGTTTTAACAACTTATCCCCCAAACTCCATCTTAGAAAATCCTATCGAGCAACTGAGACAGCAGTATATTGGCTTTTAAAAAAGAGTGAGAGTCTCTAGGTCTGCCAAACTTTCAGAAGTCAATAGATTTGAGAACAATAAGAGGAAGAGAAAACAATGCACTCTTAAAAGCATCACTGTATTTAGGCTTTCCTATTTTTCAAAATGAAAGTACACTTATTTTTCTTCTGATTGTAAGGATTTTTTGCCACACACTGTTGAACTGCTTTTCAGGAAGCTGGTTCCAGTTGACTTCCCACCAGCAATGCATAGTGCTCATTTCCTAATAGCCTCACCATACCGGGCATTATTGGACTTTCTGTCTTCGTCAATGTGCTCATTAAAATAATACTATTTTCTTTAAAAAACAAACAGCCCCATTACAAAATGGGCAACAGATATGAATGGACACTTCTCAAAAGAAGACATACAAAGCTAGGCTCGGTGGCTCAGCATGTTATCCTGCACTTTGGGAGGCTGAGGTGAGTGAACTGTCTGAGCCCGCGGGTTCGAGACCTGCCTGGGCAACTTGGCGAGATCTCATCTCTACAATAAATAAAGAAAAAAATTAACCAGGCATGGTAGCATGCGTCTGTAGTTCCAGCTACTTGGAAGGCTGAGGCAGAAGGATGGCCAGAGCCAGCAGGTTGAGCCTGAGGTGGCTGGGAGCGGCCACTGCATTCCAGTCTGGGTGACAGAGTGAGACTCCAACTAAAAAACAAAAACAAAAACAAAAAAACAAACAAACAAAAAGGAGACATACAAGCAGCTGACCAATACATTAAAAAAAATTCTCAGCTTCACTAGTCATCAAAAGAAATGCAAATTAAAACCACAGTGAGATATCACCAAACTCCAGTTGGGATGGCCATCATCAATAACTCAAAAAACAACAGATGCTGGAGAAGATGCAGGGAAAAGGGACCATTTCTACACTGTTGGTGGGAGGTGTAAACTAGTACAACCTCTGTGGAAAACAGTGTAGCTATACCAAAGAGATCTAAAAATCGACCTCCCATATGACCCCACAAGCCCCCTACTGAGAATATCCCCTGAAGAACACAAATCACTCTGCATCTTCCGTGGTTTTGGATATTTCATCACAAACTGTATTCACAGCTAATGCTTTATCTGCTAGACGCCAGGGAAAGAGCTGTAGAACATGCGGAAATGTACTTTGTGGTAAAAACCATACCCATCTCTCAAAAGTCTACTCTCCGTCTTCAGATCTCTATGTAACTGTACTCCATGATTGCAGAAGTAGTCATATATGACCATGTAAGAGATACAGTAAGAGTGAGAGATACAGTAAGATACAGTAAGAACAGTGTGAGCCAGGATGCAGTCCTCCCAGTGGGGAGGCAGGAGAGGGCTGGACTGTAAGGAGTACTCAGAACCACCAATCACAGGAACCAGGTGTACACAATGGAACTTCTACTCAGCCATTAAAATGAAATCATGTCTCTTATAGCAACATGGATGGAACTGGAGCCTATTCTCTTCTCTGAGACACAGAAAATCAAATACTGCATGTTTTCACTTGCAAAAAGGAGGCAAATAGTGTGTACACATGGATGTCAGGAATAGAATAATAAACACTGGAAACTTGGAAGCGTGGGTGGTGGGGAAAGAGTGAATGATAAGAAACTTCTTAATTAGTACAATTTATTATTTTCAGGTGATGGTTACACTAAAAACCCTGACTTCACAATACAGCCATGTAACAAAACTGCTCTTATACCACTTAAATTATGTTGATAAAAGTTGGCAAACACTGTGAAAGATTTAAGAAGTTTTATTCTGGGCCAAATGACCTAGCCCCATGACAGCATCCAGGAGGTCCTAAGAATGTGGGCCCCAGGTAGTGGTTGAATTGCAACTTGGTTTTACATATATCTCTTAGGAAGACAAAAGTCATAAGAAAATATAAACCAACACATATGATGCTTATACTTAGGTCCCGGAAGGTGAGATATCTACAATTGGGGGATTGTAAGCCATAGGTGAGTTCAAAGAATTGCTCCCTCCAAGGAATTGTGAAACCAATACAGGAAATCCACGTTGAGATGAGGGGCATTGAGAGGAAGTTTCTTTCTTTTTTTTAAAAAACATATTTATTTTAAAATTGTGGAGTACAGTTAAGGGTTAGGTATACAAATATGCATCGTTCAGGCACCCTTGTTGATAAGGGGTGTCTCCCCATCCCCAGACAGATGTTTACTACCATTAATACCACCACCCTTGCCCTCCCTGCCACCCAATAGATTCCCACCACTGTCAATCCTTTACTTACAGTATTACAATAGATGTTCAAGGTTCACTTATGAGTGAGAACATGTGATACTCAGATCTTTGTTTCTGTGAGAGGTAACTCAGTATTATGGACTCTAGTTCCATCCAGGTTGCTGAGAAATTCATGATTTTGTTCTTTTTTATAGCTGCATAGTATTCCATCATATATATGTACCACATTTAAAAAATCCAATCCTCTTTTGATGGACAGCATGGTTGGTTCCAGGTTCTTGCTATTGTGAACAATGCTGCGATAAACATACGTGTGCAGGTATCTTTTTTATCGAATGATTCGAGTTCTTCGAGGTATATTCCCAGTAGGGGAATTGTGGGATTATATCGGAGGTTGATATTTAGAGCTTTTAGGAATTGCCACACTGCTTTCCACAGAGGTTGCACTGGTTTACACTCCCACCAACAGTGTAAAAGTGTTCCTTTTCAACACATCCTCTCCAGCATTCTGTTATTTTTGAGTTATTGATATTGGCCATTCTGACTGGAGTTAGGTGGTATCTTCGTGTAGTTTTAATTTGCATCTCCTTGATGATTAGTGAGGTTGAACATTTCTTCATGTGTCTGTTGGCGACTTGAATGTCTTCTTTTGTGAAGTGTCTGTCCATATCTTTTGCCCACTTTGTAATGGGTTTTTTTGTTTTTTTCTTTTCAGCACGTTTGAGTTCCCTGTAAATCCAAGATGTTAGGCCTTTGTCAGACATGGAGTTGGCAAATACTTTTTCCCAGTCTGTGGGCTGTCTTGCTGCTCTCTTGATGGTTTCTTTGGCTTTGCAGAAGTTTGTCAGTTTAATGAGGTCCCACTTGCCTATCTTATCTTTTATGGCCAGTGTGTTTCGGGTTTTATTCAGGAATTGGATGTCAGTTCCAATTTTCATAAGGGTGTGTCCTGCATTTTCTAAGGTTCTTATAGATTGAGGTTTTACATTTAAGTCTCTGATTCATTTAGTGTTAATTTTTGTGTATGGGGATAGATAGGGGTCTTTTTTGAATCTTCGAGATGTGGTCAGCCAGTTTTTTCATCACCATTTACTGAATAGGTTCTCCTGTCCCCAGTGGTAGGTGGTGGAGGTTTTGTAGAAGATTAGTCAGTTGAGAAATTGAGGCTTTGCTTCTGGAATCGCAAGTCTATGCCATTGGTCTATATCCCTGTTCCTGTACCAATACTAAGCTCTTTTGTTTATTGTAGTTTTACAGTAAAGTTTGAATTCTGGTAATGTGATAACACCTACTTTTTTTTTCCTGAGGATTGTTCTGGCTATTCTTGGTCATTTGTGTTTCCATATGAATTCCTGTATTGTTTTTTCTAGCTCTAAGAAGAATTTTGCTGGTAATTTAATGGGTATTGCATTAAATCTGTAGATTGCCTTAGGTAAGATGGACATTCCACAACGTCGATTTTTCCAATCCATGACCGAGGGATAATTTTCCACTTGCTTGTGTCGTCTTTGATTTCGTTGAGTAGTGCTTTGTAGTTTTCTTTGTAAAGTTCTTTCACGTTCCTGGTTAGGAAGATGTCAAGGTATTTCATTTTTTTCTGGCTATTGTGAATGGGGTTGTGCTTATTATTGGGGGTTCTGTTTGTTTATTATTGGTGTAAAGAAATGTGATTGTTTTTTGCACATTTATTTTATACCCTGAGACTCTGTCAAAGTCCTTTTTCAGTGCAAGGAGGCTTTTGACAGATTCTCTTGGAATTTTAGTTACACAATCATGTCATCTGCAAAGAGAGATAACTTGACTTTCGCTTTTCCTATTTGGATACCACTGATCGCCTTCTCTTTTCTGATTGCTCTAGACAGGAATTTCAATACTATATTGAAAAGGAGGGGAGAGAATGGGCATCCTTGTTTGTTCCAGTTAGAAGTATGCTAGCTGTGGGTTTCTCATAGATTGCTTTTGATATTTTGAGGTATGTTCCATGTATGCTTGGATGTTTGAGGGTTTTTATCAAGAAGGGGTGCTGAATTTTCTCTAAAGCTTTTTCTGCATCTAATGATATAATCATGTGGTTTTTGTTCTAATGTCCATTGAGGTATTTAATTACTTAATGTCTTGCGAATGTTGAGCCAGGCTTGCGTCCCAGGGATGAAGCCTACTTGGTCATGATGGATGATTTTTGAGATGTGTTGTTGAATCTGGTTTGCTAGGATCTTGTTGAGAATTTTAGCATCTATATTCATCAAAGATATTGGCCTTTAGTTCTCTTTCTTTGTTGGGTCTTTACCTGGCTTGGGTATCAACGTGGTGTTAGCTTCATAAAATGATTTTGGGAGAGTTCCATCCTTCTCAATTGCCCGGAATACTTTCAGTAGGATTGGTATCAACTCCTCCCTAAATGTCTTATAGAATTCTGCTGGAAAGCAATCTGGTCCAGGGCTTTTTTGTTGTTGGTAGTTTTCTTATTACATAATCAATTTCCTTAATTGTTATTGGTCTATTTAGGATCTTGATTTCTTCTTGTTTCAACCTAGGAAGGTTGTGTGATGTCAGAAAGTCCTCCACTTCATTAAGGTTTTCAAGTTTTTTTCCATACAAGTGTACATAGTAGTCTCTAATGATCTTTTGTATTTCTTCAGGGTCAGATGTGACTTTATCTTTTATGTTTCTGATTGTGTTTATTTGGGCTTTTTCTCCCTTTTTCTTCGTCAGTCTAGCTAGGGGACCATCGATCTTGTTTATCCTTTCAAAGGACCAGCTTTTTGTTTCATTGATTTTTTTGTACTATCTTTTTGTCTTCAATGTTGTGGATTTGGGCTTTTATTTTGGTGATCTGGACTCTTCTGTTGACGTTAGGATTTTTGTGGTCTTTCTTTTCCAGCTTCCTTAGGTGACTTGTTACCTGTTAATTTGTCACCCTTCCATTTTCTTCATGTGTGTTTGTAGAGATATGTATTTCCCGCCTACTACAGCTTTCATGGCATCCCAGAGATTTTGGTAAGATGTTTCTTCATTTTCATTTGTTTCCAGGTATGTTTTAATATCTGTTTTGATCTCATCATTGATCCAGGAGTTGTTTAGCATCATGCTGTTTAGTGTCCATGTCTTTGTGGGTTTTGGGGGAACCTTGTTGGTGTAGATGTTTATTTTTATTCCACTGTGGTCTGAGAAGGTGCATGGCAAAATTTGGATCCTTTAAAATTTGCTTATGGTTGATTTATGGCCAAGTATGTTGTCAATCTTAGAGTACATTCCATGCAGCGATGAGTAGAATATATATTCTGTGGTCGTTGGATGGAGTGTTCTGTAGTTATCAATTAAGTTGATTTGGTCAAGAGTCATATTGAGGTTTCGGATCTCATTGCTGATTTTTGGTCCTGATGATCTGTCTAGGGTCGTGAGTGTAGTATTGAAGTCCCCAACTATGACAGTGTTGGAGTCAATATCTTTTTTTAGTTTAACTAGAAGCTGCCTTATTAATGTTGGTGCTCCTATGTTGGGCTCATATATGTTTAGGATGGATATTTCTTGTTGATGGATTGAAAGTTTTATCATTGTGTAATGGCCTTATGTATATTTTTTTAACTTTTGATAACTTAAAGGGTATTTTGCCTGAGTTTAAGATTGCAACTCCTCTTTTCTTTTGTGTTCCTTTTGTCTGAAAATTTGTTTCCCAACCTCTTATTTTGAGTCTGTGAGTGTCCTTTACAGTGAGGTGAATCTCTTAAGGCAATAAATTTTTGCCTGGTGATATTTTATACATTTTGCCATTCTATGTTTTTTCAGTTTTGGATTTAGTCCGTTCACATTCAGGCTAACTATTGAAATGTGAGAGTTGATCCCTATCATAAGGTTTTTACAGAGCTGTTGTTGTTGTTGTTCCTGTTTGTTTGTTTTCTTTCTTTTGATTATGGAGTTGGTCCATGTGTGTTTTTAATCTTTTGCCTTAGTCTTGTGAAGACCGTTGTTCTTTTTTCCTTTTCTTATGTGTTCAATACTTTCTTAAGTGTTTCTTGTAGAGGTGGTCTGGTGGCAGCGTATATTCTTAGGGATTGGATATCTGGGAAATATTTCAATACTCCCTCACTGATGAAGCTTAGCTTGGCTGGGTAGGTGATTCTTGATGGAAATTGTTTATCTTTTAGAACTTTGAAGATAGAGCCCCAAGCTCTCCTAGGCTTAAGGGTTTCTGTAGATAAATCTGCTGCTATTCGTATTGGTCTTCCCTTGTAGGTAGTCTGACCTTTTCTCTTGCTGCCTTTAAGATTTTTTATTTTATAACTGTTTGGGCAAATTGTTATTTGTCTGGGAGTTGGTCTTCTCATTTGTTGTCTTGCAGGGGTTCTCTGAATCTCTTGTGTTTCAAATTTTGCATCACTGATGAGATGGGGGAAATTTTCTTGAATGATTTCATGAAATATTTGTTCCAGTGTGGCCTCTGTTTCTCACACTGCCTCAGGAAGGCCAATTACTCTTAGGTTTGTTCTCTTGATGTAAGCATTCATCTCTTGAAGGTTTTTTTTCCGTCTTTTAAATCTTCTTTTCTATGTTTTTGACAGTTTGGTTTAGTTCTGTATTTTGGTCTTCAAGTCCTAAGATTCTTTCTTCTGCTGGGCTAATTCAGCTTTCCATACTTATTAGTTTGTTATTTATTTCCATCACCCTATTCTTTACTGCTGTTATTTCTGTCATCAGCGCCTTCCTATTTTCCTCTTGTCTCTTCTCAATTTTTTAAATTCTTTCTACTAATGTCTTGATGTCTGGGTTTGTTGCATGTGACCAGTCATTCTGGGGGCTCTTCAATATTTTTGTTCCAAAGTCTGTTTTCTCAGTGTCTGACATCCTAGGGGTCTGTGTGAAGCCTATATTCTTCTTTTGGGTTTTCTTCATTTGTGCAGATTTTTGCTCCCTACTTTTTGCTTTCCTCCACTTCCTCATCTTCTTTAATTCTGTTATTCAGGGGTGGAGGGGTTGCTTTTACTTCTGTTTGTTCAATCTCCTATTCTTCTTCATGTATATCCCCTTGCTTTGTTCAATTCTGGAGTTGGACTGTAGGTTGGGCGTGGTCCTTTTTGCAGTTTCGAGGTTTAATTAAGAGGGGGCTGTGATTCAAAATCTATCTGCAGATCCTGGTATCCGCCAATAGGTGTATGGATAATCTGAAACCCACTTCCCACTGCCTTGGAATCTGTCCAGGCAGTGGGGTTTTAGATTTACTCCCTGAAAGCAAAATGAGGTTAAAAAGGGGGAAAGAATGGAGCAGGCAGTGGAGGGAAGAGGCAGGTGGAGAGAGAGGAGTAAGAGGTAAAACACATGAGCTGTACCAACAAATGAAGAGAGACACAAAGACCGCAACAAATGAAAACAATAAACCACGACTATAAACTAACCAACAACCATATGAAAAAACCAAAGCATACAATGATGCTTATGTACAAGCCAGCCAATCTCCTTATTGGTGTGCCATTCCCCTATACAAAGATGGGGTTTACAGAGAAATGAAAAAATAGAACAAAATAAAAGGAATAGAATCAATTAGTAAGCTAACAGAACCATCCAAGCCCGCTCTGAGACTCTTCCTTTCAGTCCAGTGTCCTTTCAGCTCTGATTTCTAGCTGTATTTGCAGGCTGGTAGGTTTTTTCACAGTTAGGGTCAGTTGCCCCTGGCCTGCTGTGGAGCATAGTTCAGATCTGGGCTCCCTGCCCAGTCTACCACTCAGATCTGGCCTGTGTCTATTTAGCAATGGGAAGGAGCTTCCGTCTTTCCCATTTTGATGTTGTTACCTTGGATCTCCAGCAGGTGGTGCTATCTCACCACTCCAGTTGATCTTTATCTGCAGCTGTTTGCTCAGGATGGAAGGGAGGTGGCAATGGTAGTGGCAGTGGTGGCACCTGCCTCATGGTACACGGGAGGAGCTCCATGAGCCTGGCTCCAGCTGAGAGGCGGGGTGTGATGGTGGCAGTGGTTGCAGCAATGATCTCAGTAGATTGTGCTTGTGGGGGCTTCACGGTCTGAAGTCATGGGTCACCTCGGGCATGGGTCGGGCGATGGCTGTGGCAGCAGTGGCATCTGTGGCTGCAGCAGCTGCCCAGATTTCTGTGATATTTGAGCAGTGGCCATGGCTGAGCTCCATGTGAAGAGCAGGCTGTGGACAATGGGAACTGCAGCACCCTAGAGATCTATAGTCTTTATATGTGTTTGCTTTCACAGAGGGTCTCACAGACCAAGCTGCCCCAATGTCATCTTGCCAGACGTCCAGGAAGTTTCTTGATATGGAAATGAAGCCTCAAAAGTGGCTGCCTTGAGAGAGTATGGATAGCAAACATTTGGGTTCTCTGAGGATCCCCAGAAAGAAGATTCTATACAGATGCACATTTTTCAGAGAGGTGGCTTTGCAGGGTTATAAAGTATTTTTTTTATTTTCTTCTTTACCTCTTCAGTGATGTTGTGTCAGAGTCAGATTAGAAAGTTATAAGCATTAATAAAAACCCATCTCACTAGGCAAGTAGGAATTTGGTGGGAGGAGACAAGAGTGAGATTTTCCTCTAAGAGACCTTGTCAGACATTTGCAATCTGCAAACTACTTGACAAAAGGTGATTTTATTATCATTTTTGTGACTCTGACCCTCTGCCTTAACAATGAAGCTGAAAGCTTACTACCAATTATTATGCTAAATCACGACTTGAAAGATTGGGCTGTCCTGATCTTGCATCTGATGGAGATTTACCCAGGGGTGGGATAAGCTGGTAACCGGCCTGCAGTAGAATGTCTAAATGTTTTCTAATGGTTATACTGAGGCAAAAAGACTAAACTAAGAATAAGCTAATACCTTTACAGGTAACTCCTTTTTTCCCCACCTGTTGCTATTTCAAAAATATTCTCAATTGCAGCTTGGGATTAGGGACAGTGTTCAGATTTCTGTAACTTCTTCCTGCTGAACAGTGGGCATAGAGTTGTTGCTACCTAACAGTATCTATTTTGAATTAGCAAGAGAGTGGAGTTCAGGAGGGAGAAATTTATATTTACATAGCTGATATAAAATATTTTTCAAAGGCTCACACTACTATAGCAAAGGTCATTATAGTCACTGTTATGACATATTGAAGCTTTGATGTCTGCTTAAATATTCTTATAGTTACACCAGTGGGCTCACTGCCCAATATAGGAATCCAAGCAGTTTCCACTGTTGCACCAGTGTATTCCTTAGCCCATATGTGGATGTCCCTGTAGTTTGTTTTAAAGCTTCTTTGGATTGTAACAAGAATTTATAGACAATTATAAAGAGTTTTGTTAATAGTGACTTTAACAAGGAAATACAGCTACTTTCACAAAGTCCGAGGAAGATAAAATTGAAAACATTAGAGACATGTAGCTAGGTTGTAGCTTAAATTGTAGAAAATAATAATGAACAAGAGAATTTAAAACAGGCAAACATTGGCAGGAGAAAACATTCCCTTTTGTTTTTATAATAGGTCTGATATACCTTTAAAATGATTGATATGCTAGAGGGTGAAGACCAGGTTATTTTGTTATTCATCTTATGTTGGATTAGTAGCCCTTATAACTAGTTTGCAGGCAGTTCAGGAGCACGGTGTGGGTCAGGTATGATTACTGAGGCTTTTTCCTTACCCCACCCTAAAGAGACTAAATTTAGAACTTAAAGAGTTAAAGTGTTAAAACTTTGAAAAGCATAATGCTGTAACACAGGATTACAGTAATTATTTTGAATTACTTATTTAGCTAAAGTTATAGTCTAAAGATTTTGAAAAGTAAAAAAAATACCTTGCTCTTTTGTAGCAAAGACAGCAGGGGAAACTAACTGAATTGTCTCTTCCTCCTCCCCTTTGCTGTTTAAAGGAGAAAAATATTTTGGTGATTGCTAATTAGACATACTCATATCATTTTTGGACATGCATAAACCTTTTATATTTGTATGCTTTCATTCCTTTAAATAATCAGCCATTCTTTAATAGAAAAAAATGTGCCAAACAAGATCCTTCCTTACCAAAAACATAACTTTATAGTAAAAACTTTCTTATATGTTTCCATTGTTTTCTGTTTTTTTTCTTTTACCTTTTATAGATAACTTTTTACATTTATACTTTGAATTAATCTTTAGTAACTTTTATTATAAGTTTATATGGTTCCAACGTGGATGGCCAGGATCAAAAGACTGGCACCTGTGTTAATTAAGAAGTTAATTTGGCTTCCAATGGTCTAATATTTACCTGGGAGTTGCTGGGGTGATGGTGAGCCAGTGCCAGTCACATAAGCAGATTTCCAAACCTCTTCAAGTGACCATCATTTGTGAGCCAAGTGTTCTCTCCTCTCTTCAGAAGAGATTGCACCTGATTCTCCATGGCTTTCCGGTCTGCACAGTGGACAAATCCAGGTGGTTTAGGCCTCTTCAGGATAACTACAATTTTATTGCCCCCATAGACTGTATCCATAGAAACAGACACCATTCACTTGGCAGGTTTGTTATTAACAGATCTCTGATGGAAAACTGAAGTTTTGTCACTAACTGCAACTGTCTGTAGGGATGTCTTTTTAGCCTTCTGGTTCTACAGATCTCCATGTTGGCATTTTGTGCTATTTTTCATATTTTGACTGAAAAAAGCTTAAAGCTCCTTTTTAATAGGACCATTTGACCTTTGACCATGTCTCTGTTTGCAACAGTGTGATGCAAAACCCTTTAGAGTGACCAGGCCATGTGAATGTGAAATGATCTGTCACTACACATTTTAAATTATGAACAGGGAAATTTGTCAAAAACCCTCATAAATTGCTAAATAACAGCTTTAATTATAATGTGTGGACAATTAGGTGACAGTGATTAGTTCTAATCCTTATTTTGCTCACACAGAATACCCAGTATTTTATTCACTGGGCAGAAGAAGTACTAGGCTTTGTAAAAGTGACTTAAGCAGGTGGGAATGGTCAGTTCCCAAACTTTATAATATCACACAGGGTGTTTAGCATTTAAAGCATTACCTGTCTCATAAGAGGGTGCTAGTTAAGCATAGAAGGTGACTTAACTTTCTCTTTATAAAAGACAACTTTAGTGAGAGTGATATAACAAATGTTGGTGTTATCTGGAATTAATGTTTTAACACATGGTAAAGTTGGAAGTAAGATTTTAGTACAGCACATGCAAGCTTGGTTGAAAAGGCAGATTAAAATGAGAATAGACTTTTTTTAGTTAGTTAGCAGGAAAAAGTAACACATGATCCCTTTACATTTTGTCCAGGAAGAGGACTAGTTGTCCCAGTTTCAATTTAATTTGCGATAGATTTATCATAGAAAAACAAAAAAGCAAAGGCTTTAATTTTATTTTGTCCCAGTTGCCAGTTAGCCATGTGGAAACCTGAATGGGCTTCTTGTGTACACGCGGCAGAGAAAGGATTGGGGAGAGGAGGCAGCACACGTCATTTGACTTGTAGCATTTAGTAGGTCTACCACCAGGTCTTATCAAGCAGTGGGATAGGAGAGAAGACAGATTGGAGGCCAGGGTTTGGTGTCACGGCTGTAGACACTGGCTCCTCCTCCATAGGTAAGGTGGAGGATGGTAAGGAAAAGAAGGAAGAGCAGGAAGGGAAACTAACAAAGGGTGAAGTAGCAAAAGCAGATTACAAGAGACAGAAGAAGTAAAACCAGCTTAATCACCATCTGAGTTGTTAGAGGGAAAGCAGGAAGGAAGCAAAGTAATCAAAGAAGCACTGTGGGACTGTTGCAGCAACTCACTGGGAGCAGGAATGAAAGCACTCAGTCTAGGCACTGGATACAGAGAGGAGAATCAAAGGTGTTTATTTCAGAAGTCTCAGGTGCAGTAGCCTCCCAAAAACTGAGCTCTGAACCTCAGTTTCAAGTTGTTTTTATAGAACTTTTTGGTTACAGCATACAAGGATTTACCATTGGTGTGCTTGCAATTTTAAATTTAGGACCGAGAACAGTTACTTCCACAGCAAGCATCGAAGTAGACATTTTTATGGACATTTCCATATGAGGTGCAGTAAAGTGTGTTTAGAGAAGAATAGATTGCAGATAAATGCTGTGCAGCTGCTTACTTAAAGCCTGTTTACAGAAGCAAAGATGACATGCAGCTGCTTACTTAAGATAAGACCCTTGAGGTCAGCTTTCCTTATAAATTCCTGTTTTTCTATCTCAGGACTGCCACAGGAAAAACAAGGGGTCTGGGTGGTGCCATTTTGCAAACCTCGAACCATTTACCCCTGCGGTAGTAATAGAGGTCAAGCTAAAGGAGAGTATCACAAGCAAGAGACTCACTTCGGGACCATCTCATAGTTGCCTGGATGCTATTGAGGAGATGCTTAGGACAGATGCTCCTCTTAGTGAGAGGGTCCTGAGATGTTTTATAATTAAAAGACATGCTAATGTTGAATCTTTTTTATTAATAATTTGAGCATTACCCATTGCAGCATCCTAGAAAGAAAATAGAGGAGAGTGTCCTAAGAACTGCGTCCGAGAAGTCCAAGAGAGAGAAAGCACATTCACCATCTAAGTTCAGTGTCCCAGACAAAGGAAGGTGGAATCAGACCATCCATCCATCTCCTATGCCCTGCATAGGGGGAATCAGAAACCATCCATGCCTATACCCTGAACAGGGTGGAATCAGCAACCATCAACACCTATGCTCTGCATAGGGTGGAATCAGCAATGATCCATGCCTATGCCCTGCACAGGGTGGAATTAGCAACCATCCACGCCTATGTCCTGCATAATGTGTGATCAGAAACTATCCATGCGTATTCCCTGCATAGGGTAGAATCAGAAACCACCCACACCCCCAGACAACATCCTGAGTACAGGGTCAGAAGAATCAGCCTGTGTTGATGTGAGAATGAATGAGAGAGAGAGAGCATCCTCTGTCTACTCTACCCACCAGAGACAGCATTGTAGCCACCTGGGCTAGGGCTGTTCCAACTTGCCACAGAGGGTCTCAAACCCCAATGCTTCACAAGGAAAAAGGAAAGAAAGAGTGACCTTTTAGAATGACTTCCTGGACCTCCCTCCCCTGACCAGATAATCAATGAAACTCACCAAAGATGGTGCTTCGTACAGAGAAAGGTTGAGGCAATATCGTGTTTCACTTGATGTAGTTTGTCTTCAAGCAGAAAAAGAACAGAGATTAGTAAGTGAAAGCCAAGCATCGAGTTCTTCTACTCTCACCGGGTAGAGTGCTGGTAGTCCAGGACCTTCTTTTAGGGGCCTTCCAGTGAGTCACGCTGGAAAAAAGATAGTCAACTGCCCACCGAGACCTACTCCAGTGCATGGAGAGGCTTGGGAGAGCTTGGCGACAGGGGAAAGTAGAGTAGAACTTAGTATTTCCCCTAACAGTCCCCACAGGTCTGCTGCATTTCCTTGGGGCTTTCAGACACACTGGGGAGCTACCCTGACCAGCGCTGTCAGCTGTCACCAAGTTCCAGCACAGTCCATAGCTAGACACGAGTTTGAAGATAAGAGAGTGAGAAAAGAGTTGTGGGAGGATTTACTCATGCTTGTCCACAAGATGAAAGGGTCAGCTGAGGCAAGTTGGGCCAGAGCCGATCTTGGCACCATGGGAATAATGCAAGGTTGCAAGGCAGCTAGTAAAAAGGTAAAAAGAAGTAAGGTTTATTATTCACCTTTCACAGATTGGAAAGGGGGCTGAGACTCAGTGGCAAGAGTGACCTCAAGGGACCACAACATGGGTATATTTAAGGGGTTTTGTGTAGGGGGATTTTGGCCCCAAGGAGTGTCCAGAGCTGTGGGTCTTTGATGTTGATTGCAGTCACATGAGTCTTAGCTCTTGAGGCTGCTGGATATTAGCATCTCATGCCCTCAGGTGGTGAGCTAGGTGGGAGGAGACAAGGGGAGGGGTTCGTCCTGTAAGAGACTTTGTCAGACATTTGCAATCTGCAAACTCCCTGACCAAAGGTGGTCTTATTATCACATTTATGGTTTTGGCCTTCTTCTGTAACAAATAATCTGAATGTATACTACAGATTATTAGGCTAAATCATGAATTGAAAGGTTGGGCTGTCCTGGTCTTGCATCTGATGGAAATTTGCCTGGGGGTGGGATACAGTTGCTCCTTGGCCTGCAGTAGAATGTCTAAATGCTTTCTGGCTATGCAGAAGCAAAAAGATTAAACTAAGAATAAGCTAAGTTTCTTCTAGGTTTCTATAGTTACCTCTTTTCAGAAAGAAAACTCCACAAAGACAGGTTATTGGGTATTTGTTCTTTGAGTGTAGGATTGGGGTCATCTGTCTCAGCCTTAGACCACACACTGACCCAAACCCTCCAAGGATTTGGCAGAAGGGTTAATGAGTTACCTCTTTCAGAAGAGATAACAAGGACCTTTCTGGGATTGGGAACTATTTTGGCTTCTAAATGTGTAGTTGCAAAGGCAGAAGAGTCACAGCCTTTGTCTCTCACCTCCTTTTCCTACCTAGGAGAGTCAAGAAGGAGAGGACAGGAGGAGGAGAAGCCAGGAACAACAATGTGTTCATCAAGGAAGAAAACATGTGCAGTGAAAGAGAGGCAACCCTCTTCTACACAGACTTGTGGCCTGGGCTGGACCTGTACTTGCTGGGTTCTCACACATCCTGGTCAGGTGACTAAAAATTTCTATTGTACACGTGCAAATGTTTAAAAATTATTTTGGAAAGTGGTCAGGTCAAACTTAAATCACTTTGTGGCAGAGAGGGGCCAAAAACAGTTAAAATTATTTTTAAAAAAAATCAACCTGCAAACTCCAAACCTGCTAGATATGGGTGTGAAAAACCAAATATCCACAAGCTGATTTCCTGTAAGTGCAAGATAATAATCGATTTGCAACCTTACCCCCACATTGTCTCTTTGTGAAGTTATTGGTTTACAAGCCCTGCTTGTCGTGTATATCCTGGAAACAATTTGTTCTTTGAAAATAAGGTTTGGCTAAACACAATTTTGCAAATTGCAAAGAGAAATGTATCGTCATACATCCCGACTTCTCCCTTACCTAAACTAACATATAAAACCCTTCTCCTCTTTCTCTAGGTTGCTCAGCCTTGTGTGTGAATGAGACAGGCAGTGGATGGGAATCTGACCTGAACAAAGGGTTGAAGTGATTGTTGAGTCCTGATCTAAGCCAGTAACAACTTCATACAGTTGAGGGTAGCTCCAATCCTGTCATAAGATTAGTCTGGGTTGAGGGGTTTGTACCAACCTGCCAATTGATAAGAAGTGTCTGAAATATATCCGTGAGGAGTTTGGATGGAGGAGGATGAAGAAGCTGTTTCCCATATCCCGCATTTCTTCATTTTTGTGTGCTTGCCGTCTTTTGGGGGAGGAAATGGGTGGAAACCAAAGTAAGAATATCCCTCATGATTGAATGCTTATGAACTTTGACAAATGTTTCAGATTGTTATGGTGTCAAACTGTCTAAGAGAAAGCTCTGTATATTCTCTGAAATAGATTGGCCCTCTTTCAGGGTTGGATGGCCACCAGAGGAATCCTTAGAAAAAACATTAGAAGAGCATATAGAATTATAGTAGGAGAGACAGGTCACCCAGACCAATTCCCTTGCATCAACTGTTGGCAGGAGACTGTCTTTGCATGGTCCTCTTGGCTAAAAGCTTGCTGGAAGACAACTGCAAAATTATGGTAGCCCTCAAAACAGCCCAGTCCAAATGCCCACCAGAATCTGATTAGTTGGCTGACAAGCCAGTGTTAGCTGATAAATCAGAAATCCCACCACCTTATTCTCCAGTCTACCCACCATTGCCACCTGCTCCAACAGTACCAGCCATTGTTAAGGGCTCACAATTGGAATTCACCTGCAAACCTAGTACATCTCTTGAATAGTCAGTTCACCTGCTCTGACTCCCATACCCCACCCAGAAATCAGTTGCCAGAAAGCATGTCAAACTTCACATCAAGGGAATGTCATGATGCCACTGAGGGAGACTATGGGACCTATTTATGATGATCAATAAGGCCAGATCCAAGATGGGCAATGCAAGTTTGTGTACCAGCCTTTCACCAACACAGACTTCCTGAATTGGAAAAATCATATGCCGTCCTTCAGAGAAAAGCCTCAGACTATGAATGACTTAATAGAGTTCATTATCCAGACCCAGAAGCCAACCTGTGCAGACTGTCACCAACTCCTCCTAACACTATTTAATACTAAGAAATATCAGAAAATTACACAGGGGGCTATAAAATGGCCAAAGGAACATGCCCCACCCGGAGCACTCAACCCTCAGGCATATGCCTCAAATCAGTTCCCAGAGGATGAACCCTGATAGGACCCCAATAGTAACCAGGGGCTGCAAATGCTTGAATGGTATAAGGTATTAAGGTATAAGGAGGCCCTCCTAGGAGTTATGAGAGAAGGAGGGGAAAAAGCCATAAATATGTGCAAGGTCTTTGAGGTGTTTCAGGGAGCTGACAAAAGCCCAAGCCAATTCTATTAGATGCTCTGTGAAGCCTTTCAGCTATACATCCTCTTTGATCCAAGGCAACCAAGAATCAGCATATGGCAAAGACAACTTTTGTCGGACAGTACCATGGGGATGCTGCCCCAAGGATTCAAGAATTCTCCAACTATCTTCAGTAGGGCGCTAGCCTCAGATTTGAAAGCCTTTCCAGCAAACCAGTGTGGATGTACCTTGCTCCAGTATGTAGTTACTCACTATTGGCAGCACCAACCCAGGAAAACTGTATGAAAGGGAAACAACTGCTCACCTTCCTGCAGAAGGCAGGTTAAAAGGTCTCAAAGAAAAAGTCCCAAATATATCATGAAAAAGTTAAGTATCTAGATTTTCATTTGGCTCAAGGTCAGCACCACCTGGTCCTGAAAGAAAACAGGTAGTGTGTTCAATTCCAGTTCCAACTACCCAGCGTCAAATCTGGGAGTTTTGGGGGGCTGCAGCGTTCTGTAGAATTTTGGTACTTAACTTCTCCATCATGGCAAAACCCGTCTATGAAGCCACAAAGTGGGGTGAACAGGATCCTCTGCTATGAAAAAATATTCAGCAAGAGTCCTTTAAACAAATTAAACGGGCCAAGGAATTCATTTAGCCTGGGTTCAGTGTCTGCCAATAGTCCTTCTAAGGGCAACTTCTAGCCTCACAAAACCAGGTTTCTCACCTTTTGAAATCCTTTATGAATGGCCACCCCCTTTCATTAAGGGCGTACAGGGAGACATAAAGAAGTTAAAATGTATTGCTCTAAAACAACAAATGCATTCCTTAGGTTCAGCCTTAAATGCAATCCATTATCAAGTCAGAGAATGGCAGCCAATTAGTTAAAATACTGATGCCCATTCTTTTAAATACATGATATGGTACGGGTAAAAGAAAACCAATATAATGTATAGCCTTTAAAGTCCCTCTGGGAGGGGTCCCATTTACTTTCCTTTTGTCTAGCCCAACTGCAGTCAAAATAGCCAAAATAGGTCCCTGGGTCCATCACAGTGGAGTTAAGACTGACTCCCAGGACTGGGAGCACACCACAATTCCCTCAACTTCCCTTAAGCTGACCCTGCAGAAAGTCACTGAGGCCTTCAGAAAACCCAAAACAGATTCTCCAAGCCCAGCTCTAGCCTCTCCGGGGCTGGCTACTTCAAGTGTGGCTGAAGTTTGAGGATCCATTGATCTTTTTCGGCCATACACCAGATGCTGCCTGATCTATGCATGGCAGAAATTTGAAGACTCAGAGGAATTAACACCTTACTGATAAGCATGGCAGAAGTTTGAAGAATCAATGGAATCAACACCTTACTGATGTCATGGTTTCTAAAATTACATGTCTATGCTTTGGTCAGCTATTGTATTTGCCAATTGCAATACTGTTTGTTATTTTATTTACTCTAGGACTGGCAAAGTCGACCCCTACAAATTGGACATGTTGGCAAAAAGTCTCACTAGCATTTCTGTTCTTTCTTATAATAGAAAGCTTTCTTGGGCTTTTATGTACTTCTGCCTAACTTGCATGTCTATCACTTCCCCCACACACCCAGCATGTAAATGTATAGAAACTATCTGGCCAGACATAAAAGTCTTCCATCATCATGCATCCCAACCAGAAATTTGTTATACTTACAAACATATCTGTGCCCAGAATGGCCAGCTGTACTTTACTGGATTATCAAAACAGAGCTACTAGTACACTAAAGCTGGCATTATAGCTTGTGGCACCCTCAGAATCACAAATCGGGTTTGCTGGGATCTCACCCCTGCACCTAAAGCTGAGAATCTACTTAAAGAAGTTGTACAATTTATAATTCCTCCAGTTACCCAACAGCCAAAGTTAACTCCTTTCCCTCAACCATGGGAAGTAGGACAAAATCTGTTTACAAATTTGGCAGGAAACATCACCCGGACACTTGGTGTCACCAATTGTTGGATTTGCAGAGGAGCCCTAAGGTCTGAACGGTGGCCTTGGGAAGGAACTAGTCTTGATGGATACTAGCTCCTGCAATGGGATAATTCTGTAACTCTTATACCAGATGAACTACCTCCAAAATGGGTCCTCTCCTCAAAAATAATTGGAGAAAACTGCTTAAGCAGATCAGACTCTGCTTATACTCAATGAGTTGGAGAAACTCCTTGCAAAAAAAATATTATACTGGAATACAACCAACCGAACCTGGTGGTCAATAAGACCTTTTTGGTATTGGACACCTGCTTATACAACTAAATCTTCTCAATGTACTATTGTCACCCCAAACTATAAGTGACTGTACAGTACTATCCTCTGAACAAGCTAACCCATTTTAAGGTATCTCCATTATAAGTCAAAGCTGGACAAACCTTTCCTCTGTAAATCCAGATCTCTGGGAAGCCCCTAAAGGGCTGCTTTGGATTTGTGGAAAGGTAGCATATACCCAACTCCCAGCTCTATGGAATGGCACATATACCACAGGAATATTCCAGTCAGGATTTTTCCTTCTGCCTAACCCAAAGGGATATTAACTGGGTATCCCTCTGTATGAGAGCCTCAAAACATGGAATGCTCAATCTCTTTCTCAAACTTTTTATACAGGAGGGACTCAGGTTTGGAAAGATGATGAATGGCCACCCCAGAGTATTATACATACTTATGGTCCAGTCACATGGGGAGAAGAAGGAAGCTGGGGATACCACATGCCTATATATATGCTAAATTGCATTGTCAGGTTACAAGCTGTTTTAGTAGTTATAACTAATCAAACTTTCACCACATTTGATCTTGCTGCTCAACCACAAGCCCAAATGTGCATCAACATTTATCAGAACCACCTGGCTTTGGACTACCTGCTAGAAGAAGGAGTATGTGGTAAATTTAATAGCTCTGACTGTTGTTTGCAAATCGATCTTAAGTAAAGCTATAACTGATTAGTCAGTAATATCAGAAAGCTTGCCCATGTCCCAGTACAAAAATGACATGGCATAAAAATTGGCGATTGGTTTAAAAACATGTTCTCAGATCTGGGAGAATTTAAATACATTATTGTATCTGTAATCCTATTTTTGGTATCCTGTCTTTTCCTCCCTTGGATAGCACAGTAATTATGAACTCCATCTCTAAGATTGTGGAAGTAGTTGTTAAATGAAAACTGGTGGTCCACATAATGTTATTGATCCAAAGTGAAAATTATGCTCTTTAACCCATGATGGGTCAAGCATGAAAGGGGGAATGTGGCAGAGAGGTGCTAAAAATAGTTAAAATTATACCTTTAAAAAAACCAACTTGCAAGCTCTAAACGTGCTAGACATGGGATGTGAGAAAACCCCAAAGCCACAAGCCACTTTTCTGTAAGTGCAACATAGTAATCAATTCACAACCTTACCCTTCATCCTTACTTTGTCATGTATATCCTGTAAATAATTTGTTCTTTGAAAATCTGGTTTTGCTAAATACAATTTTATAAATTCCAAAGAAAAATGTAGGGCCATATAACCTGAACTCTTCCCTTACCTAAACTAACATATAAAACCCTTCTCCTCTTTCTCCAGATTGCTTAGCCTTGGAGCATTAGCCCACTGAGTTACACCGGCACAAATAAAATGATGCTACCTAAGATAGACTCAGTGTCATGATCTCTCTGTTTTTCCACAACAACCTGTGCTTAAAAAATGACAAATAAAGTTGTGGAAGGCCATGAAAGGAGGACATGAGGTATAAATTCCTAAGAACAGAATGGATCACAAGAGACTCAGCAAAACTCACAAACTTAAACAAAGATCACCATGACATTACACAGAAAGTACTTCTGTGAGGACATGTGCCCAGTGACTACCTGCCCAACCTCATACTGTCAGCACCCTGCAAAGTTGTTGAAATTTGTAGCCATTAATAATCATCTCAAAACAGAACATGATCCCTGTTGCTCTTCCTGGAAGTCCCTTTGTCCACCATTGCCTCCCTGAATATGCACATTAGCAAATATGGCATATGTGTTCCCATTGAAATACCTTATTTCTGAGCACATGTCATTTTCTTTTAGGCAGCCTCTCTCAGTTTTTGTTTAGTCTGACAGAGTCTAGCTCTCAAGCAACATGATATGTGTGAATACAACTCCTTGGGATCAGGTATATGAACTAGTATGCAAAGTTACAACTATTTTATCTTCAAGTCTGCATTAGATGCATCAATGACATTGTGCCCCAAAAAGCCAGGATAAGAGTCACTCAGGCCACATTGCCCATGTCTCATGATCTGAGACCAACAGGTAGCTCCTTTCTATTAACCTGCTCAGTTACTAGCAATGAGTCCAGGAAGACAGTGCCTTGAAATGTTTCCTCCAGTTCCCAAAGAGGGTAATGACACTAACATCAGAGAAGAAAATATCCACAAGTGCTGACCTCCTATTAGATAGCATATCACAAAACACTTACACTATCCTCAAAGTATTTAGAAAATCTACAGACTAGGCAAAAATTTGCAAAGTATGGCTCTGAAAATAAGTGAATAACATAATCTATAAGAAAGATAACTCAACAAGAAAAAAATGAATTTAAAAGTAAGAAAAGGAAATGAACAGACACATCTCAAAGGATGACATACAAGTGGCCCAAAAGCATATGAAAAAGTGCTTAATACCATTAATTATCAGATAAATGGAAATTAATTCCACACTGAGGCACTAACTCACATCTTTCCAAATAGGCATTATTAGAAAGTTAAAAGATGGGCAACCCCCTCAGGTCCCCTCCCACTCTGGGAGCTTTTCTGTCTTTCCAATAAATCCTGCTTTTAAAAATAAGTTAAAAGATAACAGATGCTTGCAAAGTTGTAGAGAAATATATATCTCATACATTGTGGGTGAGAATGCACGTAAGTTTAACTCCTATGTGAAGTAGACTGGATATTTCTGAAATAACTAAAAATGGATCCACCATTCAAGCCAGCAATCCTATTACAGAGCATCTACACAAAAGAACAAGAATTATTCTCTCAAAGTTATACTTCAATTCATATATTTATCACAACACTATAAACAATAGCAAAGTCATGAAATCAACCTAAATCCTCATCAAAGTTGAATTGGATAAAGAAAATGTGATTCACATACATCAATGAATACTGTGCAGTAAAAAAA
Source organism: Cephalopachus bancanus (assembly GCA_027257055.1). NCBI lineage: Eukaryota > Metazoa > Chordata > Mammalia > Primates > Tarsiidae > Cephalopachus > Cephalopachus bancanus. Next base: position 100,726 of record JAPVLO010001188.1, read on the forward strand.
GACTGCATTTGTCACAACCTGGATGCAGCTGAAGGACATTACCTTAAGTGAATTAAGTCAGAAATTGAAAAACAAATATTACATATTTTCTTTTTTTAATTTAATTTAATTTTAAAGATGTGGAGTACAATTCAGGTTAGGCATGCAATCGTTCCTTATGCAGGTACCCTTGTTGTTGATCTGCGCCCCTCCCACCTTCAGCAGTTTCCCTCAACTGCCAATATCACCCTCCTTCCCCTGGCAGTTTCCTGCTACTGCCTATCTCTTTCTTATAGTATTATGATAATTGTTCAAGGTCACCTTATGAGTAAGAACATATGGTACTCTGTTCTTTGTTTCTGTGATAGACCACTGAGTATGACAGATGCTAAATGCATGCAAATTGCTGCAAAGTTTATATCTTTGTCCTTCTTTATGGCTGCATAATATTCTATTGTGTATATGTACCACATTTTTTATCCAGTCTCGCTTCGATGGGCAGTATGGTTGAATATCATATATTTTTATTAATAAGTGGAAGTAAAATATTGACTAAATGATCATATAGATGAAAATAATAGACATCGGGTATTGCAAAATGGAAAATAAAGACAGGGAGAAAAAGCATAAAAATGTGCCTGTTGGGTACTATGCTTACTATTTGAGTGATGTGCTCATTAATAGCCCAAACCCAGAATAATGCCATGTACCCATGTAACAAACCAGCACTTGCACCCATTGAATTTACAATTAAAAAAAATGCATACACAGGTCATTGACTTGCTAGACTCTGGTGTGCCCATGCATTCTTTGTGCCATGGCTGTCGCCATGCTTCCTGGATTTGGTCCCCTCACCCAACACAGGGAGGTGAATCTTCTCTCTTCCTTCTCTTTCTCTCTCTAATCTTGTTTTAAATAAATCTTTTATTTCTTCACAAAAAATTCACACATAAGAAACAAAATAGCTCAGCCTGTAATCCTGCACCTTTGGGAGGCTGAGGTGAGCGAATTGCCTGAGCCCACGGGTTCAAGACCCGCCTGGGCAGTGAGACCTCATCTCTACAATAAATCAAAAAATCAGCCAGGTGTGGTAGCACATGCCTGTAATTCTAGCTACTTGGAAGGCTGAGGCGGAAGGATCGCCGGAGCCCAGCAGGTCGAGGCTGCGGTGGGCGGAAGTGGCCACTGCACTCCAGTCTGGGCAACAGAGTGAGACTCCAACTCAAAAAAAAAAAAAAAAAAAAAAGAAACAAAATAAATCTCTGGATTATCACAACACAGCACATACTGTAATAAGAGATCATATTTTCCCAAATGTGATCAATATCATCCAACTCCCGCAAAACACTCTCATCTGCCCTAGGCTTTGTCCTTTCATGAAGAAAACCCACCTGAGAGCTTGCTATCTAGCAGAAGGCAAGCAAATAGGGCCCCTCTCTGCTGATGCAAAGCAGCCCAGTCTGACTCTGCAGTTCTAGGAGAGTAATCCCAGTCCTGGGATTCCAAGGACTTCCCTTTTGGTGATCAGAACAGAAAACAGATGATTCTCGATAAAGTTTTAAGTCATCTGCTGTACTTTCCTTGTTGCCGTTTTAAAGTGTGACTCATGTTGACAAAATATATTCGTGGAGTGAATGGATATGAGTGAGAAGAACAGTGAATACGCGTGGCAGGTCTGAACAGGTTATCTCTGTGTTTGCATGTGTTCAGTGTGAGGTTCAGCTGGTGATGTATGAGGGGAAGGTTTGTCCTACCTGAGAGGTCCCTGAGACTCTCCTCTGCAGCCTCTGATGTCACTTTCATTAGGTACAGTACGACCTGGGTCTACCAGGCACCAGAAAAAGGAGCAACTGTATGGAATAATGGGAGTGGCAGTTATATGGAATAATGGGAGTCCGAAATCCTACACAAACTCCATGGAAAGCAGATTCACCATCTCCAGAGCCAGCAACAAGAACATGCTGTGTCTGCAAACGAACAGTCTAAGAGCTGAGTGGTTGACTGTGTATTACTGTATAAGAGACACAGTGAGGGTACCTTACTGTGGCCCCAGATACAAATCTTTCTGAAGAAATGCAGGTCTGAAATCAACTGCAAGGGGCAAGCAGAAACAACTGACCTGAGTCAACTCAGAGGAAGGTGTAGATGGAGGTTGTTGACTGGTTTCCTGTCAGGGTTTGAAACTTCCTCCCTATCTGACAATTTCCCCCAAGGAAACTCTTTGATTTTAGGAGTCTGCCTGTCAATGTCATCTCTAAATATAACAATTACATTATATTATGAGTACATAATCTCACAGGCAAAAATCAAATTCAGATTGCCGCATACATTGATGCAAAATCCTCAACCATGGTCACCTGGATCAGAGTCCTGAGAAATCCCCAGAGTAAATGGGTATCCTTTCCATTCAGACTCACAGCGGAAACCCAGTGGGATTCCCTGATTAGAACAGTCATTAAAAACTCTGATGAAAGTCAAGATAGGGCAAAGACAGGTTCAGAGTCATTTTAAACCTAACAAGTTTCCCATCTTACCCTTCTTCTTTACCTAAAGCATGCATATCAGACTCATCACTGATCTGGGGCCCTTTGGCTCCTAATCCATTTTCTTTTATTTTACTTGTTCTTTGTTTTCCATTTTCATCTCCTGGCCCCTAAGAAAGAAAGATGTAGTCTCTGTGGTCTAAATCCCAGGGCTCAAGCTCTTTTCCTGGAGCTTAGGTGTGGCTCAGGCTATGGCTCCTGTAGCCATGTGGGAGAGGTTGATGAAACATTCTTCACTAACCACTACCCAGGATGCTTAACAGCCTTGTGTGTAGACTCACATGAAAAATTCAAGCGGATATTACTAACAAATGGGGATATTTCTGTGGAATTGTCTAGTAAAAACACCAGAAAAATAACAAAAACAAAACAAGTACCAAAACATAAACAAAAATGGAGAAAGAATTTTTTACAAAGTCTTTCTTTGTGGCCATTTTTGGAAATTCAGGTTCCTTTCCAAAGCACTGCCACCACGGCTGGCCATTACTTGACTGTAGTAGAGACCCAGCTCTGGTCTCCAGTCCTTCCCCTTTGCTCTCAGTGCAGGTCAACTGTGGCTCTTAACATGTGTCAGATGCCCCATGGACTGGTGTAAGACGAAGGGTGAATCAATTCAAAACCCACCCAACTCATCTGCTGTTGTTGCTGCCAAGTCCGTAACTCGGATCAGATGTGACTGTGTCTGATCCAGTGTGGGGATGAGATCCCATCTCTCTGTGTCCATTTCTGAACTTTCCTCTCTGGATCAGTGATGATCAATCCCCAAGGGTGCAGAGATTCCCTCTGGGTCTCAGGTTGGAGGTTTAACAGAGCTCGGGGGGCAATGCAGAACTCTTCCCACTTCTGGGACAGAGAAAATGGTGGCAGTTATTGTCTCCACACTGGTAGAGGGGATCAACTTCAGATTTCTTTCCTGTCTCCTCTCCACAGTTCTCTCTGCCAGCGTCTGGTCCTCCATCATGGGTGGTGGTGCGGGCCAGGTACAAGGCCCTGAGGAGCAGTTGACTTTTGATGCCTTCTCCCAAGAGGCCCCTGAGAATGGCTGATGATACTGTGTGCCGGGGCTCTGATCTCAGGCAGGTTTTTGGTGGGTTGCAGGCACTTGTGAACGGGAGCCCTCAGTGCTTGATTCTGAGTCCCTTCTCTGATGGACTTTCACTCACCCAGCTACAGTCACCCACTCACACAGACTGTCTTTATAGACAATCAACTTTCCAGAGACATTCATACTCCCACCAGTTCAATTGTCATCTTGCCTCCCTGTCTTTTTATTTGTATACAAGTGCATGAATGTTAATAACAAAAGCACAGGGAAAGAAAGCCACCAATCCTTCAGTGTCTCTCCTCTGAAATTTTCAGTTATTTTCCAGTATCCTTTTTTTGTTTTCATTGTTTTTGTATTTGAAAAAGGTTCAAAGGAATACCAGGTTTTCTGAAACTCCAGCTGATTAAATATTAAGTCCTACCACTGTCCATAGTAGTAAAACCAAAGGGCACATTGCAACAACAACAAAAAAATCTTGGCACTCAAAAGGTTAACCTTCAACTAGAAGGTTAAATAAAGTCTTCTAAGCTCCCAATCTCTTCCTCACTTTTATTTTCTGAATGTTTTGCATTTGCTGGTAACTAAGCTACTGGTGTTAAGACAAAGCTCACTGTTTGAAGGTTAAGTAAAAACGTTGTTGTACTGTTCAGCCAGTTCTATCTAAAAAATAAAAATTGAAGGCTCAGTTTGAAATGGATAAAAAAAGAAGTACATGATTTTGAAAATCAAGCTTCCATAAAGATTGTTTTATCCCAATTTTGGGCCAGAGATAAACAATTAATTGAATTGTTTATCAGGACAAGAAACTTTTAGCCATGCAGGTAGGTTTCAATTTTATCAAAAATATGATTTGAATTCGGGTATCTTTTGTAAAATGATGTTTGGTGCTGTTTCATGGCTTGATTTCAGAGGTAAAGACTATTAAATATTTGTTTATGTGTATGTATGTAAATTTATTACAAATACGCACATGTCATATATTGTGTCTAGAATACTACCAAATTCACTTACAAGTAAATGAGTAATCATAAATTACATAGATCTAAATGCTTTCCAAGTTCATGTGATTTTAGTCATCTTTGGTAAATAAATATGGCTTCAAAATTAATAATGAAATGAAAATATTTTTTGAATTTTCAGCTTATATTTTTCTCTTGGTCTACTAATTAAATACATTTTACATTTGCTTATGTGAGATATTTTAAAGAACCAGAATTTGGCATGAGTTACAAGACTAAAAACATAACCAAGACCAGAATAATCTTCACTGATATGATTTTTTTAAACAGGAAAACTGATTTAAGATTGTTGGTTTAACAAAAACAGTTGACTTTTCTGAGTCACTGGCAAAATGCCCATGTATTTAACTTTAATCTTTTTAGGTAACACCTGATGTTCAGAAAATTTGAAAATAACTAACCAGGATATACATAAATAATAACTAGCCTTGTCTAAGGCCTCAGTTCTGATAAATAATTAAGAAAATTGTTAAAATAATTAAGTCAATATAAATAAGATAACGCTTAGGAATAAGTTTTTTATGTAATTTAAAGTCTTGAAATTATTTTGAAAGCTCATTAGGTGTCTGGATTACATTCAATTAAGAAAGAATTTTAATGTGGGGCAGCATGGTTTTAAGTTTATGTAGGCCAGGCTCAGTGGTTAAGCTGGTGAGTGGAGTGCCTGAGCCAGAGGGTTTGAGACCAGCCCAGGCAACTCGGCAAGATCTCATCTCTACAATAAAAAATTTTAGAAAAGAAATAAACTTGGTGTGGTAGTATGTGTCTGTATTTCTGACTACTTGGAAGGCTGAGGCAGAAGGACAACCTGGGCCCAGCAGGTCAAGGCTTCAGTGGCCATTAGTGTGCCACTTCACTCCAGCCTGGGTGACAGAGTAAGGCTCCAACTCGAAAAGAAAAGAAACTTATATGAAAGGTCAGAAAGTTCAGAATTTATTGTTTCCTAGGTTTTCACTAAATTTTGAAATTATTTCATGCAATTCAACAATAATTTGAAGGTTATTTATAAAAATAAAGAAACCAATAGGAGTGAGAGATTTGAAGAAAGTAATAAAAAAAAGAAATAATTTTGTATATAAAAGAATTTTGTGTGGTAAAATCTTGTCCTAAAGTAAAATGATGCACTGTTTAGAAGAACAAGAATTACTGGGCAAAACAGAGTCTAAGCCTGTTTTTAATGTTATATATAGTCATAATAAGGTTCATAAAGGGGAATTTATGAAAAATCTTGTATATAATTAATATGGCTACAACTCTTTTTTCCTCCCATTCTAACTGTTGTTGTGACTTGAAAGGTTTTTGATTACTTCGAAAAACTGAGAAAAAAAAATAAAGCTTTTACATCCATATAACTCTTGGTATTGCTTTTGTGGTTTATTGCTTTGGTCAAATGAATAACTATTATTTTTACAGTGATAATTTAGTATATGTTAGTAAACTGATCTAAACCTGTTACATCTCTAGTAAATGTTCTATTAACTGATTCTTGTGATGCTAAGTTACAGAGCTTTGACTCCTGGGACTGGAAAAAACTGAATCTTGCTAACTCCTACCAGTCAGGGCCTCATGTTCAGACCCAGGAAAAGGATCATGTTGGATGCTTTTGATGGACTCTTAGTTCAAAGCTTTTGATGAACTCTTAGCTGCAAAGTTAGGGGGAGTCAAATTAAAGTTGCATCTTACACCTAGAGCAAGCACCCCATCACATTTCTGACCACACCTGGACTTCAAGCTGGCTCACTGCCACCTTCCTGAAAGAATGATATCTGGGGCCTGGCCTGTCTCCATAGCAAGAACTAAGGCAGGAATTCTTTAGAAATATTGAAGCAGGCCAATCCTTATGAACTGTGAAATAACTCTTATCTTTACAACTTTTGTGGCAGAGAAGGGCTGAAAACAGTTAAAATCATTCCTTTTAAAAATCAACCTGCAAGCTCCAGACCTGCTAGACACGGGATGTGACAAAACCAAATAGCCACAGGTCACATTCTTGGAAATGCAAGATAGTAATCCATTCACAACCTTACTCCCCACATCCTCTCTTTGTGAAATTACTGGTTTACAAACAGTTTGTCATGTATACCCTGGAGACAATCTGTTCTTTGGAAATATGGTTTTGCTGAATCCAACCTTGCAAATTCCGAAGAAAAATGTATAGTCATACAACTTGACTCCCCTCTCTCCATAAACTAACATAAAAAACACCCTCTCCTCTTTCTCTGGTTTGCTCAGCCTTGGAGAATTAACTCAATGAGTTGCACTGGTGCTAATAAACCGCTACTTCCTAAGATAGCCTCGGTGTCACGGTTTCTCTGTTTTCCCACAGCACTTTCACTATATTATCTCTACATGTCTCTTATAAATGCTATGCCAGATACAGGAAAAGAAAAAAATCTCAAGGGTCTGGATCACCAATAGCTTGCATTATAAATCTGATTCAGGATAATTTTTCAGAATCCCGCTTGCCTTTTAACAATTGTCTGTATAATCAGGTCAAACTATGTCCTTTCCCCATAATCCAACATCGATGATGTAAAAATTACTGTCATCAAGTGGACAACTCTAAGAATATGCTTCCTAGTTCTGTGGGACCTCACCTGGTAAATTAAGTAAACAATCCTAGGAATGAGTCTTCCTAGCAACATGGTACCTACTGCAGTTAAAATAATAAAAATTAATTTAAACAATGAGGAAATTGCGGAATAAACTGTGATTTTTTTTCTTATACCCAAGTTACTAGCTAAAAGGCTTGGAAGGCCACTACCTAATAAAAATGTGCCAAACAGGATTTTATTACCCAATTGCCCGATATATCAAGTTTGTTTTCCAAACTGACTCTGGCATAGCATCATACAACAGAAAAAAAAACCTGTCAGAATTTTCAAATCAAGGGGATTCAATCATTCCATAATAAAAATTATAAATGTAATTGGTGGGAAATGTCACAGGCCAAAAATAGGCTGGAGAGACCTGTATGATACTCATGAAACTTATGTTAATTATTGTGGAATAGTAGAACAAGAGTTTAGAAAAAATTAAGTAAAACATTTTTCTGCTTGAAAACATGCCACAGCCGGGCTCGGTGGCTCAGCCTGTAATCCCATGCCTTTGGGAGGCTGAGGTGAGTGGATTGCCTGAACCCGCAGGTTTGAGACCTCCCTGGGCAGCGAGACCTCATCTCTACAATAAATCAAAAAATCAGCCGGGCGTGTAGCGCATGCCTGTAATTCTGGCTACTTGGAAGGCTGAGGTGGAAGGATTGCTGGAGCCCCACAGGTCGAGGCTGCGGTGGCCAGGAGCGGCCACTGCACTCCAGTCTGGGCGACAGAGTGAGACTCCAATTCAAGAAAAAAAGGAAGAAAAAAGAAAACATGCCACAATATGGGGCAGAGAGATCCCTGTTTGGTTAAATCTTCCCTGGCTTCTTCCCTTTATACCTTTATATGGGCTATTATTTTATCATTAATATTATGCTTATTAGGGCCTTGCTTTTTAAATTTACTAATCTGGTTTGTTTCTTATCATGTGGTGGCAGTGTGATTACAAATAATACTGCAGCAAGACTTCTGTCCCATAACAGGCTCGAAGCTACCATGTGTTCTGTGAATCAGTTAAGGCGAGTTCTGTGATCCCCAAATAGCCAGGGTCAATTCCTCTGTTCAGATTGAAGCAGCTACAGAAAAATGCACTCTAGCCCTCTACTTCCCATAAGAGTTATGGAGATTATGTCACTCAGGGGGAAAATGAGTTAAGAGATAGGATGGAGACTGGAAGGCAAACTGCAACAGATAAGAAACCATGGGAAAAGGAGAGATGTCATAAGCCTGCATAATGTTTTAGCCTTCCCATAGAACAGAGGTGATAAAGAAGCCATAAACTGAAATGTTAATCGACTTTCCAGGAAAGAATAGATGACATCCCTTCCTGAGAGAAGATAAGAAGTCATAAAACTCATACCTCAGCTGTGACACATAGGCAGTAACCTGAGATGTTACCATTTTCCCAGAAAATGCAGTTAACCTCAGAAACACTTGTCAAAATATTTTCTTTCTGCAAGCTATGAAAAATTAGAGCAAACTTCTCCCACACACATACATATATTAGATGCCAGCTTTGTTTAACTTGATGCTTTTCAATTACTCCAGCTTTAACCCACTCCATCCTATCTATTTTTGGTATGTACTGCTTCCATCCTTTTATTAAAGAAACTTCATTTTGCTTTAGCTGCCTTTTAATGTGTCTTGTTCAATTCTTTTCTAATAGCACCAAGGACCCAGTCACCACCAACAGCTTTAGCCAACTATGCAAAAGTAGGACCAAATGTTAATAACATCACCAAAAGGAGGGAATTGGCAGCCACTTGACAATCCTGTGGGTGGGAGGAAGAGAGAGGGGCATGTAGCAACAAGAAGAGTACTTGGCTCCCCAAAAAAGGGAATTAAGTACCAGTTGGAGCACACAACTTACATGCAGGCAGACTACTTGTGTAGTTAATCCTGACTTGTATCCCATATCTCTGTAATAAAATAAAATTAAAAAAATACCAAAAATAAATAAAGTCAGACTGAAAAGCATTTATCACCTATTTTCTGTGAAGTCAGCTACTTGGAGCCTTATCAATAATCAGTTTCCTCAACCACCCCTTATCTTTTTTTTTACTGTTTTAAAGGTGTGGGATTATAATTCAAGGTTAGGTATACAAATGTTCATTATGCAGGTACCCTTGTGGATGATGTGTGCCCCCCTCCATGGTAGTTTCCCCCTACTGCCAATCCCTCCTCCTCCTGGTAGTTGCCCACAAACTAACAGTCCCTTTCTTCTAGTATTATTATAGTTGTTCAAGATCCACTTTTGAGCGAGAACATGTGGTACTCAGTTCTTTCTTTCTGTGACAGATCACTCAGTATTATAGACTCTAAGTCTATTCAAGTTGCTGCGAAGCTCATATTGTTTGTTCTTCTTTATGGCTGCTTAATATCCCATTGTGTATATGTACCACATTTTTTATCTAGTCCTCTTTTGATGGGCAGCACAACTGGTTCCATGTTTTTGCTATTGTGAATAATGCTGCAATAAACATTGCGTATCATCTCTTATTGTAATTTAGCATTTGCTTTACTGATTTCAGATTTCTTTAGAAGGAACTAAACTCTTTCTACCAGTTGTCAATCAGAATATGTTTGGATTCTACTGTGACCTGCAACCTCACTCCCCATACTGAAGATTTCTTGCCTTCCTGAGACCAATGAAAGTAAACCTCAAATGTATTGATTTATGCTTTGCCTATAATATTTGTCACCCTAAAAAACATATGAAGCCATACTGTAATTCAACAATTTTGGGCACATGTTCACAGGACATATTGAGATTGTGTCACAGGAGTAGGTCAGTTTCAGTTGGCTCAGAATAAAACTTTTCTATATTAAATAAATAAATAAAAGCATCCTATCATCTCAATAGTTGTAGACAATATATTTGTTAAAATCTAGCATTGTTCATAAAAAAAACCTTAAAAACTATGCTATGAAGGAATATGTTTCAAAATTAGAAGAGCCATATATGATAAGCCTACAACTAACCTCATATGTAAGGGGGAATATAAAACCCTTTCCTTCAGAACTGTAACAACATGGAAATTCACTTTTACCACTCTGACTCAGCAGGATATTGGAAATCCTAGCAGAAACAATCTGGAAAGAGATAGAAAAAAGAGAATCAAATGTACAATTAAGAAGTCAAAGTATTTCTGTTAACTGATGACATGATTATATATAGAGCCAAATCTGAAGAATACCCCAAGTGACCACTAAATCTGATAAACCAATTCAGTAAAGTTTCAAGATACAAAATCAAAGTATAAAAATCAACACCATTCTACACAACAATAACGTTTAAACCAACAATTAAATCAAAAGCTCGATCTTATTTAAAATAGCCTCACCAAAGCAAAAACAACAGAGCCTAGGACTATATTTAACAAAGGAGGTAAAATATCCTTACAAGGAAATCAACAATACACTAATGAAAGAAACTGTTGACAACACAGACAAATTAAGAACATCTCATGCTCATGGATTTTAAGAAGTAATATCCTTGAAATGACCATATGGTCAAAGAAAGTTGCAGATTTAAAGCAATTCCAAAGAAAATATCAGCATCATATATCACAGAACTAAAAACAATCAATCTTAAAGTTTATAAAGAAATCAAAAAATAGCCCAAATATAAAAAAAAAAATTAGCAAAAAGAATACATACTGGCATCCTATAGCTTGATATCAAATTATACACTATGTCTTTAGCAACTAAAAGAACATGATGCTGGTATAAAAATAGCCAGAAATGTGGAAAAAGATAACAAATCCATAAATAAATCAATACTTATACAGACAACTGATCTTACACACACACACACACACACACACACACACACACACACACACCACAATTATCAATGGTTAATGGAGATCATAACCAGTAAACGGTATTGGGAAAATTGTTCAGTCATATGTTATTTAATGAAATTAAACCTCATTCATAAGCAGACCCTGATCATTTACTATAACACTATAAAAAAGGGATCGGCGCCTAAGTGAGTATGCAGCTTCCAAACCAGCACTACAGGAGACACTAAACAAGGTATTAAGCACAGATGAAAAAAAAAAAAATAATGACCACACACTTCCCAAGAGAACAGCAGTGCACAGAATCAACAGAGAATACAGGGCAACAAGAATCTTGAAAACACATACATTCATCAACCACAACCCAAAAGAAAACAAGTAAACAAAGAAAAACTTTATAAGGACCTCATGACAGGGATAAACAATCACATTTCCATAATCAACCTGAATTTGAATAGACTGAATGCACCACTGAAAAGACACAGAATGGCAATCTGGATAAGAAACCATGACCTAATTATTTGCTGCATCTAGGAAACTCATCTCACCACAAAGGACACAAACAGACTCAAAGTTAAAGGGTGGAAAATGAGTTTCCAGGCAAATGAATTACAAAAGAAGGCAGGAGTTATGATCTTAATATCAGAAAAAAACCTTAAGTTAAAAAAAATTTGAAAAGATAAAAAAGATGCTACATAATGATAAAAGTTTCAATCCATCAACAAGAAATATCCATCCTAAACATATATGCACCCAACACAGGAGCACCAGCATTTATAAAGCAACTAATAAGTAAACGAAAATAAGATATTGACTCTAACACTATTATAGCAGGAGACATGAATATCCCACTAAAAGTCCTGGATAGAATATTGAGGCAAAAAATCAACAAGGAGATCAAGAACCTAAACTTGACATTCGACCAAATGGATTCAATAGATACCTACAGATTATCCCATCCAACAACCACAGAATATACATTCTACTCATAACCACATGGAACATACTCCAAGATTGATCACATCATTGGCCATAAATCAAGCATATGCAAATTCCAAAACTTTGAAATATTGCATGCATATTTTCAGACCAGAGTGGAGTAAAAATACATATCAACAACAACAAAATTTCCCCAAAGTCCACAAAAACATGGAACTAACCAGCATGATGCTGAGCAACTACTGGGTAAACACTGAAATCAAAGGAAAAATTAATAGATTCCTGGACACAACTGAGAATGAAGAAATATCTTACTAAAACCTCTGGGATGCCATGAAAACAGTTCTAAGAGTGAAAGTTATATCTCTACAGGCACACATCAAGAAAATGGAAAGATCACAAGTTGAGAGCCTAAAACATTACCTAAAGAAACTAGCAAGAGAAGACCACCAAAATCCTAATTTAGCAAAGGAATTCAAATCCAAAAGTAAGAGCTCAAGTACAGTATGTAGAAAATAAAAATATGATAGGAAGCATCAACAAAACAAAAAGCTGGTTCTTTGGAATAATTAACAAGATTGATGAATCCCTAGGCAGAATGACCAAGAAAAAGAGATAAAAATCCCAAATAAACACAATCAGAAATACAAGAGATCAAAACACGACTGACCTGGAAGGAATGCAAAAGATTATCAGAGATTACTAAGTGCACCTATATAGAAACAAACTTGATAACCTACATGCAGTGAAGGACTTTCTAACATCACACAACTTCTCCAGGTTGATAGAAGAAGACATAGAGACACTAAGTAGATCAATAACAACTCAGAAAATTGACTTAGTACTAAGAATACAACCTACAAAAAAAAAAAAGCGCTGGACTACATGACTTTCTGGCAGAATTCTGCAAAAAATACAAGAAGGACATGATAGCAATCCTACTGAAATAGTCCAGGCAATTTAGAAAGATGGAATTATCCACAAATCATTTCAGGAAGGTAACATTACCCATACCATGTAAAGATTCAACAAAAAAGAGGACTACAGGCCAATATCCCTTAGGAACATCGATGCAAAACTCCTCATCATGATTCTTACAAATCAGAATCCAAAAATACATCTCAAAAATCATCCACCATGACCAAATAGGTTTCATCCCGGGGATGCAGGGCTGGTTCAGCATTTGCAAAAACATAAATGCAATTAAATACATAAACAGCTGTAAATACAAGAACCACATGATTTTGTCCTTACATGTAGAAAAAGCTTTTGATAAAATCCAGCATCCTTCTTGATTAAAACCCTCAAACCTTAGGTATAGAAGGAACATATTGCAAAATAGTAAGTGCCCTCTATGATAAACCCACAGTTAACATATTACAAAATGGACAGAAATTGGAAATATTTCCCCTGAAAACTGGAACAAGACAATGCTGCCCATTCTTTCCCCCTTATTCACCACTGTGTTGGAAGTCCTGGATAGGGCAATTAGACAGGAGAAGAAAATCAGGGGTATCTAAACAGGAAAAGAGGAAGTCAAGTTAACCCTCTTTGCTGATGATATGATCCTCTACCTTGAAAATCCAAGAGAGTTTTTCACAAACCTTCTTGCACTGATAAAGGACTTTGGCAAAATCTCAAGGTACAAAGTAAATGTGCAAAACACAGTTGCATTCCTATACACAAACAGAAAGCCAGCAGAAACCCAAATTAAAAGCACAATCCCATTCACAATAGCCACAAAAATGAAATACCTCGGCATATTCCTAACCAGAGAAGTGAAAGATATTTACAATGAGAACTGCAAAACACTGCTCAAAGTCCAAGATGACACAAACGAATGGAAAAATATTCTATGCTCATGGATAGAAAGAATCAACATTGTTAAGATGTCTATCCTACCAAAGGCAATCAACAGATTCAATGCAATACCTATTAAATTACCAACATCATTTCTTTCAGACCTGGCAACGACAGTAAAGAAATTCATATGGAAACATAAACAACAGCGAATAGCCAAAAACAATCTTTAGTAAAATAAACAAAACAGGAGCTATCACACTTCCAGACTTCACTGTAAGGCTACTGTAATCAAAACAGCCTGGTATTGGTACAAGAACAGGCACATAGACCAATGGAACAGGATAGAGATTCCAGAAGCAAAGTCTAAATTTCTCAACCAACTCATCTTTGACAAAGTCTCCAATAACAACAACTTGGGAGAGGAGAACCTATTCAGTCAATGGTTTTGGAAAAATTTGCTGATCACATGCAGAAGATTGAAACAGGACTCCTACCTGTCACCATATACACAAATTAACTCTAAATGGCTCAAATACCTAAATGTAAAACCTCAAATTATAAGAATCTTAGAAACGCAGGCAAAACCCTTATGAAAATTGGAATTGGCAACCAAATCCTGATTAGACCCCACCTGCCCATACCATAAATAAGATAGACAAGTGGGCCTCATCACACTGACGAGCTTCTGCAAAGCAAAAGAAACCATCAAGAGGGCAAAGAGATAGCCCACAGAATGGGAAAAAATATTTGCCAACTGTATATCTGATAAACGCCTAAAATCTATAAGGAAGGCAAATGCACTGAAAGGAAAAAAGAAAAAAAACAACAAAAAAAGCCCCATTGAAAAGTGGGCAAAGGATACTAATAGACACTTCTCAAAAGAAAATATAGTGCTCAGTCTCACTCATCATCACAGAAATGCAAATCAAAACCACAATGAGATACCACATAACCCCAGTAAGAATGGCCATCATTAATAAAAACAAACAACAAGAGATGCTGGCGAGGATGAGGAGAAAAAGGAATGCTTCTACACTGCTGGTGGGAGTGAAAACTATTGAAAAACTATTTGAAAACAGTGTGACAATTTCTGAAAGAACTAAAAACTTCCTTATGTCCCAGCAATCCCCCTCTTGGGAATACACGCAGAGGAACTCAAGTCATTCTACCAGAAAGATACCTGCCAACAGATTTTTTTTTGCAGTTCTATTTTCAATAGCAAAAGCATGGAACCAAACATGCTGCCCATCAAAGCTGGACTGGATAAAAACTGTGGTATATATACACAATGGAATATTATGCAGTCATAACAATGACAGACATATGAACTTTGCATATGAATCAATTTAGAGTTGATCATATTCAGTGAGCTATCACAGAAACAAAGAAGAGAGTACCATATGTTCTCACTCATAAACCGACCTTGAGCAATTGTCTTACTATAAGAAAGGGATTGGCAGTAGTGGACAACACTCAGGGTAGAGGGGATGGGAACGAAAGTTGAGGGAAACTGTTAGGGAAGGAAAGTGCACACCTCATCAACAAGGGTACCTGCCTAATCAAGGTTTGTATATCTAACCCTGAATTGAGCCCCACATCTTTGAAATAATAAACAATAATAATAAAATTAAAATTAAACAGTAAAGAAAGGCACTGGCAGTAGCCAGAAACTGCAAGGGGAGGGAAGGATGGCATATAACAACAATAACATAACTGATCTCAAACCAGGGAAAATGTGGACCAAAGTTTGGCCCAAACTTTACCTGAACAATGACCACTAGTATATCTAATCCTGAATTGTACTCCACATCTTTCAAATAAAATAAATTAATAATAATTAAAAAAACAGAAAATTACCTCATAGCATACAAAAATTAAATCAAGTTGGACTGAAGACTTAAATCTAAGCCCTGAAACTATAGTAATCTCAAAAGAAAACTTAGGAAAAACCTATGGACTTCAGTCTGGGCAAAGACTCCCAAAGCAAATACAACAAACAAACAAAAAAAGACAAATGGAACTTTGTTAAACTAAAATGTTCACACAGCAAAGGAAATAATCAACCTGGAGAACAGAAGACTTAAAAAACAGGAAAAATATTGTAAATTATACCTCAATAAAGAATTCATATCCAGAATCTACAAGGATGGCAAACAATTCAACAAACAAAAAACCAGAACCTCGTCAAATAGTGGGCAAAGGATATAAATAGACACTTCTCAAAAGAAGACACATGAGCACCAAGCAAACATAAAAATTGCTCAGCATTGCTAATCATCAGAGAAATTCAAATTAAAAGTGCAATGTGAAATCATTTTATACCAGACAGAATGGCTATTATTAAAAGTCAAAGAACAACAGAAGTTGGCATGGTTGCGGAAGAAAGTGATTACATATGCTGAAAATTGTTTGTAGATTCCTCAATGATATAAAAATAGAAGCATTATTTGACCAGCAATCAGACTTTGAGGGATCTGCCCAAGGGAAATAAATATTTATTTAAAAAATTACTATGCTTCTATTTTTTGTAGTGCTATTAACGGTAGTAAAATCATGAAACAAAAAATGTCCAGCAATGTATGTGTATATATATATTATATATATATATATAATATGCAGCCATAAAAATAACTAACATATGTCATTGCAGCAGCTTGAAAAGCCAGAGAACATCATCTTATGTGAACTAACTCAGAAATAGAAAACACTAAGGATAAAATTAATAAATAGTAAACACTTACTAAAAGCAAGAAGACAAAGTAGAGGGCTAAAGTTATCTATTGGTTACAATGTTCACTATATGAGGACTGGGTCATTTGAAGACAATACCTACCACTATACAATTTGTCCATGGAACGAACATGCAACTGCAACCCCTTAATCTAATATAAAACACAATATTGAAAAATGGTTGCAGGGCTCGGTGGCTCAGCCTGTAATCCCACACTTTGGGAGGCTGAGGTGAGTGAATGGCCTGAGCCCGCATGTACGAGACCCGCCTGGGCAACTTGGCAAGACCTCATCTCTACAATAAATCAAAAAAGAAAAAATTAGCTGGGTGTGGTAGCGTGCACCTATAGTTCCAGCTACTTGGAAGGCTGAGGGGGAAGGATCACCAGAGCCCAGCAGGTCGAGGCTGTGGTGGGCAGGAGCGGCCACTGCACTCCAGTCTGGGTTACAGAGTGAGACTCCAACTCAAAAAAAATAAAAAAAAGCAGAAAAATGGTCAACAAGGAAATACACACACACATACACACACACACACACACACACACATACACAAACCACAATAAAAAAGGGTGAAATGAGAAATATATGTATATACTGAAGTTCTGTTTGTTTTTATTAAATGTGTCTAATTTATCTCACTTCTCTGACACATTACTCGAAGCAATGTGTAATGAGGAATGAAACTATTTCAATACCTCATTTTTAAAACTTGCCAACTACATATTCAATTTTGTCACTCATATTCTACCTTCCACAACACAATAAAAATCAAATATAGTTCATTCAAGTTATTTGCCACCTTATAACAATAAATTTCTTAAAGTTACCAACATCATGGCTCTCACTTCCATATGAAACCATACCAAATGTGCCTTTATTGTTCATATTTCTACAAATTTTCAGATTGTGATAACTTATGTTCTCTAAGAAAAGAGTGCTTACTCTCATTTTCTCCTCCTTTTTTGTGATCCCTCACCAGACTTACCTTTTATGTCTATGTTTCTCCAGTTTCTTTTGGGAATTATTGGCTCTTTCATATTCAACATAAAAATATTTAAGCTTCCAGCACTTTGGCAGCATGGCCTAGAGGACTGCCTGGGCTCAGGGGTTCAAGACCAGCCTGGGCAACTTGGTGAGACTGCATCTGTATAATAAATAGAAAAACAATAAACTGGATGTGGTAACATGCACCTGTAGTTTCAGCTACTCAGAAGGCAGAGGAGGAAGGATCACCTGAGCCCAGGAGGTCGATGCTGCAGAGGCCATGATCATGCCAATGCACTCCAGCCTGGGCAGCAGAATGAGACTCCAACTAAAAAATATATACATATTTGAGCCTCCACCCAGCTCCCAGATCCAAGGCAACTTACACATTGTAGGCGTTTGTTAAAGAAGTACCTCATTTCTCATTTTCATAATCTGTCTCAGTTAGCACATGTTGCCATAATAAAATGCCATACCACCGGTGAGTTGAACATCAGAAATTACATTTCTTAATGTTTTATGAGCTGGAAAGTATGAGATCAAGATGATACATGATTCAGTTTGCTGTGAGTGCTCACTTCCTGGCTAACAGATGGCAGCCTGTTCACATGTGATGGAAATAGAGACAGAGCACCTATACTAATAGATTAAAACACTCCACTTATTAGCTCACATATTCTTAATAGTCTCCTAAACTAATTTCTCCAAATATAGTCATATTGGGGCCAGGCTTCGACATATAATTTTTGAAGAAACACAATTCTACTCATAGCAGGTTACCATTTTACCTTTTTGTGAAGCACATTGGATAGGGAGAAGAAAAAGTCACACTCCTTATTCTGCAGGTTCCTGAGCACAGAACTCACAGGTATACCACTGACCCTCAAAGCTATTCTTGTCCTCAAGTTCCAGCATATTCAGGGAAACCAAGGAAATTTAATCTCCTACTCCTGGCTCTGTACCTCACCTAGGATCAACTTTCTCATTGTATTCATGTGATTAAGAAATTAGAGCTCATCCAGTCTTAGTGGCTCAGCCTGTAATCCCAGCACTTTGGGAGGCTGAGGCGAGTGGATTGTCTGAGATTGCCGGTTCACTTGGTGAGACTTTGTGTCTCAGTAAATCAAATATTAGCCCAGTATGGTGGTACATGCCTGTAGTTCTGGCAACTTGGAAGCCTGGAAGGAAGTAGGTCGACGCTAGGGTGGTTGTGAGTGTGCCATGACACTCCAACCTGGGTGATGGAGTGAGACTCCAACTCAAAAATAAATAAATAAGTAAATAAGTAAATAAATAAATAAATAAATAAGAGTTCAAGAACAACCTCTTCAGGTCATCTCCCAATGTGGGAGCAATTCTGTCCTCTCAATAAATCCTGATTTCTCACTTAAAAATAAAGAAATTAGAGTGCAAAAAAAAAAAAAAAACCAAAAAAAAAACCGAGTTTCTATTTCTGATGTGAGATCCAGCTGCTCCCACTGAATCAGCCCAGGGGCAAGCATGCCTTCCAGGTCATGAAATAATGTGAGTTTTAACCACCACCTTCTCTCCTGTTGATCTTTCTGATTTCCAGCTTCCTGGGAAGAAAAGTATGATCATCGAGATTTTCTCATCAGTATTCTACTGTGCTGCTCTATGAGTCATTCCACGTTCTGCTATATCTGTCCAGGTGCCACTTACACATAGTAATAATAGATTCCTGATTATAGTAACAGGTCAAGGATGATCTCTTAGAGTATTTCTGGTTTTTGCTGAAATATATATAGAACTGCAAACATCACCACCCGATCCTAAAAATAAGAAAAATAATAGATAAAGTGAGCGTCAAAGCCTTTTCTTGAGCATACTGGGGAAAACATGTTGCAAGAAGATCTCTGATCCCCAAAACTAGAGACAGGCACATGCAAAATAACATGTTAAACCCACTTAACTGAAACAGAAGTTGCATGGGGCACAACCTGGAGGGTACACTTACATGGTAATTACTATGCATGTTCAGAGGACAGGTGTTTAGTATGTGAGGTGAGAGCTCTTGGGAATGTATATAACACAGTTCTGTGAATTTTTTCTCCAGAAGCCTCCAGGTTTTCAAGGCAATCATCCAAATAGAGTCACTCATGACCTGAACAAAAGGGGATTAAACAGAAATACACAAATGCCTTTCTCCCCATATTCTAAAAGGGAGGATTAATCAGACAAACAAATAGACCTTTCTCCAGACTCCTATAAACAAAAGGATTAATGAGAAATAAACAGAGTCTTTCACTGGTCACCCCTTTAAGGGGAACACATGAAAAGAACTTTAACCTAGGTGGGGGAAGAATTATTCCTCATTCCAGATCCCCACAGACTTCTGTAATACCTGAGAGAAAAAAGAGTCAATCATGGTGAGAGATGAAAGGAAATAGATTGGGACTATTTCTCAGGAAGAAAGTAAAAGGCAGGTGACAATGGGCTCTAACTGTAGAGATTTCCTGTGCAGGCCATGCCCAGAGATACAGGACCACTCAATCATTGAATCATAATATATAGCACCCCCTCCCCTACATATTACCATCACACCTGCTTAATAGGAGTGGATTAAAGCGAGTGTATACTGATACTCAGAGTCTATTGCAAGACATGAACTTGGGGAAGACACAAAATAACAGAAAAGACAAAATCAAGATCACTAGAGGAGTTGAAACGTCTGGCACCTACAGCCTCCAGACACACTCAGCATTCATGTCTCACCACCTTCAGACTCTGTTTCTGTTTCCTTAGGGCATTTGCCAAAGTTTCTGCACTGCTCATGTAATTTTGGTATTTTCATGTGGATACCTTAGGGTTCAATCAGAGGCACAGACCACAAAGAGATCAGGAATTTCCTACAGTCATCTGGCTTGTGTGATTGAAGATGTGGTTAAGAAGGCCCTCTGTCCATGTGTCACAAGGCCAAGTCCACTAGGCTGAAGGCCAGAAAGCGAACATGACCAGCAGGCTCAGGTCACGGATGGGCAAGGCCCCTGCCTTTCTATTCAGGAGGGACCTGTGGAAGCCTGGAGTCCCACCAGGAAATGAACCACCCACCAGGAAATGAAATAAATGCAACTGCCCCTCAACGGGTTGACAAGCAGAGCAACACCACCTAGGCAGCCTTCGAGGGGCTGCCTCCTCCTCCCAGTCCTTGAGGGTTTCCCCTTCATGCAGGCAAGTGAACTCCAGGGAACCCAGGGTTTTCCAGGGGTTTGCCTAGCCTGTTTGTGTCCTCAGTCTCAGCCATATGCCCCAACCTTGAATTTCCAGGTAGCAGTAACAAGGAACAGACCAGAGTCCCCATACTTTACATTCCCCATTGATTGTCAGAAGCAAGCCCCAGGACCCAGCCTAGCTTAAGGGTATGACACAGGCCCCACCACCATGAAAGCCTTGGGAAATTGGATTGCAGACCCTGTTGTAAGATGCAGGGTCCAGGACCTTGTTCTGCATCCTTCCAGTCCATGTGCAGCTCCTACTCACCCCAGGCAGGGTCATACAGGCCCCACCCTCAACTGCAGCTACCCGCTGAGGTCTGGAGCTATTTAAGTCAGATCAGAAAACAGGTGTGTCTCCTCAGTGGGGGCTTTTTATGTGAGCTCTCATGTTTCTGAGGCTTGAGAACTAAAAAGACAGCTCAGTCTGTCTCTGTGAACCCAAAGGGGACCTCCATGCAGGACAGAGGCAGTATGCAGGGAGACCTCAGGACCACCCAAACAGGCTCCAGCTCTGAAACAAATGCACAGGAGGCTAGGAGAGGTTTTCTCTAAGTCCTGGGTCTTTTTTTTTTTTTTCCAAAAAAGATCTATACTAAGCAGCTGACAAGGACTACTGAAGTTTTTACAAACACCCCATTCAACTGGGAGCATTCATCACATTCCATGTTGTAATGAGAACCACACGAAGAAGGGGAATTCATAATCCCATTAGATATGTCAATATTAACCAACTGTAGGATAGGTAAGATTGTTATACATATGGGTACACACAAACACACATAAATGAATGAAAATTGGGAGAAACACACTGGTCATGGGTATATGAGATTTAGATAAGAAAGCCTAGAAATGGTTAGGTTGTCACTAATAAATTCCTCTTCTGTCCTATTTAAATTTTTATTTTAAAATTGTGGGGCACAATTCAGGGTGAGGTGTACAAATATTCATTGTGCAGGTACCCTTGTTGATGTGGTGTGCCCCCTTCATTAGGCTGATATCGACTACTATCAATCTCACCTCCCCATGCCCCGCCCTCCCTCTGCAATTTCCTGTAATGCCAATTCTTTTCTTATAGTATTATGGTAGTTGTTCAAGGTCCACTTATCAGTGACAATATGTGATACTCAGCTCTTTGTTTCTGTGAGAGATCACTCAGTATTATAAACACTAATTCCATCCAGGTTGCTGTGAAATTCATTATTTTATTATTCTTTATGGCTGGGTAACATTCCATTGTGTATATGTACCACATTTTTTAATCCATTCCTATTTTGATGGACTGTATGGTTGGTTCTGTCTTTCACAGACAGACAAATTTTGAGAAAATATGTCACCACTAAATTGGTCTCACAGGAAAACAAGTCAGTCTTAAACATAGAAATGAAAGATCAATAGCACTTATCATGAAAATACACGGGAATATAAAATTCATGTTTCTTTTTTTATATTTTTGAGTTGAAATTTCTATCTCCCAGGCTGGAGTGCTGTGGCACACTCACAGCCACCTCAGTGTTGATTTGCTGGACTCTGGCGATTCTTCCACCTCAGCATTCCAAGTAGGTAGAACCACAGGTTCATGCTACCATGCCTGGCTCCTTTTTTATTTATTGTGGAGATGAGGTTTTACCAAGTTGCCCAGGCTGGGTTCGAACTTACATGATCAGGCCATCCACTTGCTTTGGCCTCCCAAAGTGCTGGAATTACAGTTTGAGCCACTGAGTCCAGTCCATATTTCTTTTAAAACATTCAGACACATGAGAAAATTTAAGAAATCCATTGACAACTTGACAAAATTTTATGAAACCACAAAGACTTGAAAGAGAAGAAAAAAGAATAAAATTAATTTACAAAACAATTTTAAGACAGCAATATGATGGTAACAAAACCTCATATATCTACATCAACCTTGTGGAAATATGTCAAGCAATCAATTAAAAGACAGAGATTGTTCAAGGTCCGCTTATGAGTGAGAACACATGGTACTCTGTCCTTTGTTTCTGTGATAGATCACTTAGTATGATGGACTCTTAGTCCATCCAAATTGTGTAAAGTCCATATGTTTGTCCTTTTTTATGGCTCAATAATATTCCATTGTGTATATGTACTCCATTTTAAAAATCCAGTCTAGTTTTGATGGGCAGCATAGATGGTTCCATGTTGTGAATAGAGCTGTAACAAATATGTGTGTGCAGGTACCTTTTTGTAGAATGATTTGAGTTCCTTTGCGTATAAGAAAGGGATTGCCAATAGTGGGAAACTGTCAGGGCAGGAAGTGTGGGATTGGCAGTTGAGGGAAAATGCCAGAGGAGGGAGGGTACACCTCATCAACAAGGGTACCTGCATAATGAACATGTTTATACCTAACCCTGAATCTTATCCCACATCTATAAAATAAAAAATAATATTATATTTGGATTTTCCACAAAATATAAAATTTACTTCAAGTATGATTGCAATATTTTGAAAAGTGTTTTTTATAAGATTTTATTAAAAGCCTACAGTCTCCTTTAAAAATTAAATAAAAGAGATTGACAAAGTATAATTCATTCACAAGAAACTCACATTACCCATAAAAACACAACTAGACTGAAAGTAATGCAGCAGAAAAACACATTCTACACAATCAGAAACCATAATTGAGTAGCAGTACTTATGAATAATATTTTTTTAAATTTAAAATAAGTAAAAATGAAACACAACACACTAAAAACTTTGGTATACAGCAGACACAGTGCTAAGTGTAAAGTTTATAGTATTAAGTGCCTATAATAAAATAGCAAAAAGATTTAAGTTAGCAACATAATGTCACCCTCAAAATACTAGAAAACTAAAATCAAACCAAACTTCAATTTAGGAGAAAATACAAATAACAGAGAAAATAAAATAAAATGAAAATATAAACATATAAAAATAAACAAAATTAAAGGTTGCTTATATAAAAGCATAAATGGAATTATTAAACCACTAACTAGACTAACAAAGAAATGAAAAACATATATCTAATTACACACAATCACAATTGAAAAAATGATATATTACACTTGATACCAAATAAATAGAAAGAATAATCAGAAACTATGATTGTATACTCAAAAACCAGGTAGCTTAAATAAATGAATTAATTCATAAGCATATGCAACATCCTGAGATTGAACCAGAAATAGATGCTTTGAAAAGAACAATAATGAATTGTGAGATTGAATCAATAATAAAAATAATTTGAACAAACCAAAGTGAGAAACCAAGGTGAAGATGGATTCATAATTGAATTGCACCAAGCACAGAAGATGAGCTAGTACTAGTATTCCTGAAACAATTCCATACACTCTAGGAGGAAATTCTTTATATTTTATAATACAAGGCCAGTACTAACCTAATACTAAAACCAGACAAGGACATAACACAAACATTAAACCAGAGACTAATATCCTTGATGAATATAGATCTGAAAATCGTAAACAAATTACTAGTAAATTGAATCCAACAGTACATCAAATAGAAAATGCAGCATGAACAGATTGGTTTTATCCCAGGGAAGCAAGGATGTTTTACAATACACAAATCAATAAATGGAGCCCATCACTTAAAAATAATTAAGAAGAAAAAGCTTAAAATTATCTCAAAAAATTACAGGAATTATTCAATAAAATTCATGAATTTTTATTATAAAAATCAACACATTTTTTGTTAAAAAATTCAAAATGCAATCAACATTATACATTAAAAACCCAGAGTGATTATCATAATGGAAAAACTTTAGATAATGTTCTCTAAGAGTTGGAATATGACAGGAATGTATGCTGTCACCACTTTCAGTCCACGTAATTCTGGAATCTTAAAAGGAGCAATCAGTAGTTAAAAAAAAAAAAAAAGGAAGAAAGAACAAAAAATAGAATAAAAACCTAAAAGGCCTCCAAATTGAAAAGAAGAAAGTGAAACAGCCATGTTCATTGAGGATATAATCTTACACCAAGAAAAGAAAAAGAATGAAAAAATAACCCTCTTAGGTTTGATAAATGAATCCAACAATGTATTTCAGGATACCAAATTAGTGTGACGAGATTCGTAGCAATTTTATAGATCAGTAACGGTCTAGCTGAGAGCCAATTCAAGAAGGCCATCCGTCCCATTAACAATAGCTACAAACAATACAATATGTCAAAAGACACTTAACTAAGAGAAAGATCGCCAAAAAATAACTAAAACCATTGATGAAATACACTGTAGATAACAAATGGAAACCATCCCACACTCATGGATTGGAAGAATGAGTGATCAGTACAATGACCATACTGCCCAAAGCATCTATAAATTCAAATAAATCTTTATCAAAATACCAACATTATTTTTCACAGAATTTTTTAAAATTTCATAAATTCGTATGGAATTATAAATAGCCAATGTAATGATAAGCAAAAATAATAAAGTCGAAATTATCACCTTACCTGTTGTCAAATTAAATCACTATTTTATAGTAATCAAAAGAGCATGGTATTGATACAATTCTAGACACATAGACCAATGAAACAGAGTAGAGAACCCAGAAATAAAGTTACATTCTTACAACTAAGTGATCTTCAGTGTAGTCAACAAAAATATCCACAAAGCCTCCACCAACAACTACTGGGGAGAGGAGAAACACTTCAGTAAATAGTGCTGGAAAAACTGTCGGGTCACATGCAGGAGACTGAAACAGGATCTCTACCTATCACCTACCTATCACCATACACAAAATAAACTCTAAATGGATCAAAATCCTAAATGTGAAGTCTCAAAGTTTAAGAATCCTGGAAGGAAGCATAGGAAACACCTTTAGAAAAATTGGAATAGGCAGCTAATTATTGATCAGCTCTCCAAAGGTGAATGCCACAAAAATGACATAGAAAAATGGTACCTCATCAAACTGAAAAGATTCTGCAAATAAAAGGAAACCATCAAAAGATCCCACAGTATGGGAAAAAAATATTTTCCAACTGTAAACCTGACAAAGGCTTAACATCCAGGATCTAGAAGGAACTCAAACGTGCCAAAAGGAGGTTAAAAATAAAAGCCCTATTAAAAAAGGGGAAAATATGTGAATAGATATTTCTCATAAGAAGACATACAAGCAGCCAACAGATACCTGAAAAAATGCTCAGTCTCACTAACATCAGAAAATGCAAATTAAATTCACACTGAGATACCTTACTTCAGTCAGGATGGCCATCATCAAAAAATCGAAAAACATCAGATGCTAGAGTGGATGTGGGAAACGGGAATATTTCTACGCTGCTCTTGGAAGGTTAAACTGGTATAACCTCTATCGAAGACAGTGTTGTGAATTCGAAAAGAACTAAAAATTGACGTTCCATATGACCCAGCAATTCCTCTTCTGGGAATATATGCAAAGGAGCTCAAGTCACTCTACAGAAAAGATACCTGCACACGTATGTTTATGGCAACATTATTCACAATAGCAAAAACTTTGATCCAACTGTACTGCCCATTGAAAGTGTACTGAATAAAGAAAAGGTGGTATATGTACATGCTGAACTATTATGCAGTCCTAAAGAAAAATGCAATTGTGAACTTTGCAGCAACTTTGATGGATTTAGAGTCTATAATACAGAGTGATTTATCACAGAAACAAAGAAATGAGTATCACATATTCTCACTCATAAGTGGACACAACATTTGCCATAATTCTAGAATAAAGGAATTCACAGTAGTGGGACACTGCCAGGGGAGGGAAGGGGGACACATAATGTCAATAAACGTACAAAACTTTATGTGTATGATGAGCACTTATTTACTAAAACCAGAATTGTACCCCACAACTTTAAATACAAACACACACACACACACACACACACACACACACACACACACACACACACTCATACACACATGCAGGGTAAAGCACACCATATTTAATAATAGTTAAATGGGAAAAGTGGCTTGCCATGTGCATAAAATAAAAAAAAAACAACATCTTACAGTATACAAACACTAAAGAGGAATTACATAACTAAAAGCAATACGTGGAACTATAAAATTATTTGGCAAATATCTAAGAAAAGTACCTTTAGACATTGGTGTAGGAAAAAAGATTGATAGAATACAGCCATAGAAGCCTTCAATTTTGTACAAAATAATGAACAAGACTTCTCCATGCTCCATGTGCTCATCCTTTTCTTCATTAAGTGAGTTTGTCTGAAGCAAGTGATTAAAAAAAGCAAAGATCAGACATTGACCTGCCAACAAACCTCCTCTTTGTATGCCTTTTTCATCTGCAATCTGATAATACAAGGATCAACTGAGCATGATCAGATTTTTAGATTTCATAATCTAATAACCATAAGAGTGCTAATAATAGTACAAATTGGCAAAGCCAGGGCCAACATCGACTTTATTGTAGAGTATTGCTGAATGTAGACTAAAAATGAAGAATTGAAAGTGGTATTAAATTGTTGTCCCATGTTGAATTTTTCAGCCAATACAATACAAAAGAAGTTGCAAAGTGCAACAATAAAAAATACAGGGGAAGGCATGGATTGGGAGAGGTATCAACAATATATAACTGGAAACCAAAGCGTCTTTCTGGGTCTGCTCCTAAGCAGCTTCTCCAGAGACCTCTGGTGTCCTGAGTGCTCCTGCAGAGTGGTTTGTTTCTGGGCTCACATTGATTTCTCCTGTCATTGTCTCATGCACTGTAAAACAAAGTCATGTCCACAACTCCCAGGTTGGTCATATTAAGAAAGGTTATGTTTGTAGAATTGTAAGATTGATGTAGGTGTTTGTAAATCATCTGTGTACTGGTGAAAAATATAATTTTCTCCAGTTGGATTACTTGCTGTTGCCAACTACTCCAGTTCCCACCTCAGATCCTTCTGGAAACAGCTCACACTGTAGTAAGTGAAGGTGAATCCACAGGCTTTGTAGGAGAGACTCGGATAATCCAAATGATGTCTCATTTCTACCCCTGACTTCGAAAACTGAACTTCACATAGGACTCCTGCAAACACAGAGGGACAGGCTGAGAACAGCTCCAAGTAGAGCCATCATAGATGAGCCTGGTGGAGGAAAAGCATTAACTTTGAGCATAATGAACAGGAAGCCCAGATCAGTGCAGACCCCATGTTGTAGACCCTGAGAAGTACACAGATACAGGGACTCCTCATGACCTGTAGAGGAAGGAGATAAGCAGCTACTCAAATGCAGGAATGGAATGTGTCTGCATGTCTTGCACCCTGTGGATATGTGTGCACTGCCCAGCTAGTTCCTCCTCTGACTCTGGAATCCCAGGAGGGGAGGGTGAAAGGGCTTCAGGGATTAGATGATCAGGGTGACTTTGCCATTTTTCTACCATGGAAACAGTATGAATCTTATGGTGTGAACTCATATCGCCAATGAATTCAGTAAGACACAAATAGAAACTTGAACATAGGAGATAAATGTTCAATTCCATTCTGTTCCTTGATCAGTGCTATGGTCCATTGTCCTGTCTAAGAAGAAAATGTGAATGATTAGATCAAGCTCTGTGTATGTAGAGCTGGAGTCTACCATTCCAAGTGCCATTAACTCTGGTTGTCTCTTTGTTCTTCAATATCCCAGGGTCAGTTCACCCAAAATGTCTCTCTTCACATCCCCCAGGAAGTGTGGGAAGTGGGTGGAGAAGGTTAATTGTGTCTGGGAGAAGAATCTGAGGACTCTTGCTGACAATGCTGTGAACTACCCTTGGTGCTGCTGCTGCTGTCTCTTCTAATGCCAGAATGATTGTTCCTAGGCATAGTGAGTTTCCATGACACCTTGAGATAGGTCACCTGGAATGATCTCCACAGGTTATAGAATTACTAATAAGATCCATTCTGAGGCCACTGTGAATAGAACATTCAAGTACTCAACATAATTTTGATTTTAAAAACAGAAAAATGTGTCACAAATGTAAGTTTGATGGGCAAAGATTAAAAAATCTTTTAAAAATGTAATAAACTGAATATAAATATAAGTAAAAGGTAGTATACCACCACAACAATTGTTGTTTATGTAGACAATGAAAAAGGGTTTCAAATCAAAATTCAAAAAAGTAGCTCAACTATGTAAAATTATGATAATTATAAAATAAAAAGCAGACTTGATTAATCAAATTAATAAAATGTGCATATAGAGGAAGCCAGAATTAATCATATGTGATTGAACCATCCCATGAAGATGTGAGTGAGACAAGAAAGGCCGCTATTCCACATTCTTAATGAGGTAGGAGGAATAAAAATAAGTATTTGAAAAATATACTCTTGTTGTTCAGATGTGATAGGTTTGTGATCATTCTAAAATAATATATTAAATATGTAATAATTAAATAAGCACTTTGGTACTATCATCACCTAAACAATAAAAAACAATACTTCCTGTATTTCTATATTTCAGGTTTTAAAAATCATAAATTTTAGGCCATCTTAACACCGTTTCCAAAAACATGAATCATTAAATACATAGGAAGAAATACAAAATGTATTGTTAAATCTCTCCCCTTAGAACTTTAAATACTATCGAGATAAATAAAACGGTGCAGGCACTAATAAAGGAAAATGAGGTCATGCAATCCTTGCAGACCCTCAATGCCCTCCTCTGTCTCTGGTATCTACCCTGGAGGCTATATCCTTTCATAGGTTTAGGTGAGATCATTCATCATTCACATGCCATGTGCTGCCACTTGAGGAGTGGGCACTAGTGCCCTCTCAGTGAACAGGGAAAAAAAAAGGTTTGTATGTATGTTTTAACCAGGTTTAGTGAGTAATATTTACATATACAAAATATTATCTGTGGATAGATGTTTCTATGAATTTGGACTCTTTTTGATAGGATAAGGAATTTCTCAGCTTGAGGCTCAGCAATACTGACATTTGGATCAGAACTTTTTTTTATTGAGGGTGGAAAGTTGTTAACTGTAGGGTATTTGACAACATTATTGGACTCTTAACAATTGAGTGCCAGAGCTGACCCCTTAAAAGTTAAAGAACCCAACCTCTCTCTAATCATTGCCTAATTTTCTCTGAGTGAGTGTGTGTGTGTGTGTGTGTGTGTGTGTGTGTGTGTAGGGGAAAACTCAAGTAATATATGGAAACAAATATTGACATGTTCAACATTGCCCAGATAGCTCATTCAAAAGGTACTGCATGGATCAGTATTGAGAATCAGGAAGAGAAGACAAGGAGACACATTTGAATGGAGAAGGCAACTTGAAATTCAACAGTGGAATTATGTGAGGCATTAGGTGACCATAAACTTGACAACTGGCACCATGCAGCAGTGTATATTGTAAGGACATGTATCATCAGTAAGTATTACTGTGCATTATGTACTGAGGCAGAAGGAAAATGACAGATAATTATAAATTACAGTTAAAATATATAATGTTTGGAGACAAGACACATCTCTAAAATCACTGCATGGAGGTGTCAGGAAAAGAATTGGCTGGCATTAGACCACAGCTTCAGAGAGAAAACCCATCCAATCCTTCCTTTGCACCTGGACCCAAGTTTCTCCCTTCCACTCTCTGGGTTCTCATCACCTTGAATAAACCTGATTTCCTTCTTCTGGTCCTGCAGGCCCCCAACAGAGCATCCCCAATCCCTTGCAGGGTGGTTGGAGTAAGGGCTCACAGGTCAGTTCTTCACTGTCTCCCTCACACAGTAATACACAGCTCTCAAACTGTTCATTTGCAGATAACAGCATGTACTTGGTGTTTTCACTGGAGGTGGTAAATTGTCCCCTCAAGGAGACTGCAAAGTATGTGCCATCACCATGATTACTAATGCACGAGACCAACTACAGACCCTTTCTGGAACCTGGTGAACCTAGTTCATGTCATAGTTGTTGAAGATGAATCCAGAGGCTGCACAGGAGAGTTATAACAACCCTGTGGCTGGAGCAATCCTCCTCCGGACTTCACCGGGTACATCTCACACAGTACACCTGCAAAAACTGAGACTTCCTGGTTGGAAATTGTGACACACATTCACTATTTCTCTAACTCATATCCTCTCACACACTCAATAGCTCTAGTCTCCATGAACCACCTTCTAAAAGAGCAACAACAACAAAAAAACTAGCTGAGGCCAAACTCCATGGTGAGTTGCTTGTTTTTAGTCCTGATCTTCTAATGGAAACACCTGGGAATGGGTATGCTCTGCAGGGTCAGGGTTGGTCTGGTTTTCATCATCAGCAGGAGGACCTATTTGCATGCCCTCTTCTATATAGCAAGCTCTGGAGTGCGACTCCTAAGAGAGGACAGTGTCCTTAGCAGATGTGAAGTTTCCCATAGTATTTTTGTGAAAATAGTAGCATTTGGGAAAATGTGATTTTTTTCTCCCCATTCTGAGACACACACTGATTTTCATCATGTTACTATAGATTAGTTTTAATCTTCTGTAATTTATGGATACAGAATCATAGAGTATGAACTTTTATTAATTTGGCTTATTTTACCCAGTACACATGCTAGGGAATACAACCATGTAATTTTGGGTACCATGCAAATTAATCAATTCACCACCGTTTAAATATGTATTATGCTAATCAGTGTTTGGTATTTGAATATTTTCTGGAATCTACGTATAACATAAATAAAATGAGTACTCATCTTGTAGATGCTCATAGCTAAGAAACATGTTGCTCTAATTTTTATACCAACAACAAGAGACAAGCAGACCAAATGCAAAACAGCTAAGCTTCTTCAACCCTTATGGTAACTGACATTGTAATACAAACAGCCCTGAAGTCTTGAGAGAGAAAAGCGCATAGAGGATCAGAGTGTTAGTTGATCTGGGAAAGACGTTGTGACATGACATGAAAAGTAATGCAAACGGACATAAAATATTTATCGCATTGCTTGAAACTGAATTTGGTTAATATGTTGTAATGTGTGATTCTCAGGGTCCACACACTCAGGGATATTCCTATTCTCTTTGAATTATTTCCCTCCATGAGGGAGGTGCATAATAAAAAGGCACTTCCTCACACCAGGTAAATCTGTATGAGTAAGTGAAAAGACTGAAATACATCCAGACCCAACACTTCTCTCACCACTTCTAGACTAATCTGCAAGACCATGCCACCAAAAGTGGTATACCATAGGTACTGTTGGAACCCCACAGGAATTAGAATGAGAACAGAATTTCCCAACAAGTTTCCACTCAAAACCACCTCCTCTGTCTTTCATGTGGGATAAAAACACTCATCTGCAGGAAAGGGTCACAAGTCTAGAAGGTGATGGCACCAGTGGACTGTGAGGGTGATAACACAGACAACACATGAACAATACAACACTGGTGGAGACTGTAGTCTAAATCCTAAACCTGTGTGAGGATATGTGTCCCTGACAAATCCCTGAACTCTGTGTAGACAGAGATCTTCCAATGGAAGAACAAGCGTCTTCAATACACATTGCTCAAGACACATTCCTCATTGTGACTTACATTCAATTAGTTTGAGAAAATCTGTATTGCCTGGGACCTTCAGTGTCTGTGAGTATGAGCAGGAGCCTTACCCAAACCAGGTCCCACTAAGCACAAGCACAGCCCATTGGTAACTCTGAGAGGGTGATGACTGGCAATCCCACCTGAATGTCAAGCAAGATTTGTGGTCAGCTCTGAGAGATGCTGTTCACTCTTTTTAAAAATTTTATTTATTTTATTATTTTATTATAAAGATATGGGGTACAATTAAGTGTTAGGTATACAAATGTTGATTATGCAGGTACCCTTGTTGATGAGGTATATTCCTCCCTCTTCTAGCAGTTTCCCTCAACTGCCAATCCCACCCCCTGATAGTTTCCCACTAATGTCAATCGCTTTCTTATAGTATTATACTTCTTCAAGGTAAACTTATGAGTGAGAACATATGGTACTCTGTCCTTTGTTTCTGTGATAGATCACTGATTATGATCAATTCTAAATCCATCCAAGTTGCTACAAAGTCCATATATTTGTCTGTCTTTATGACTGCATAATATTAAGTTTACCACACATTTATCTGGAAGTCGTGAACTCCCAGGCTCTTCAACCGAAAAACTCAGACTATTCCTCTGATGTGTGATCAGGATAGAGTTTGTTATCTCACTGAAAGTAGTAATTTTTTGATTTCCTTGGTGAACTTACAGCACCCAAAATAAATGCCGAGGAATGTTTATGGTACATTTGGGTTTTATTTTAAACTGAACATATCAGACATTTTTACAGTACTTACGTATTAATTGCAGTTCACATCCAATTTCCCTACTGATTTCTGATCCACATAGCTTGTAAACCTCTCACAATCTCTAATCCACCACAGTTGTCCTGTCACGTACCCATCTCAGGCAAGGTTAATAGACTAACTTTGGAAACTTTATTCCTGGAAATACAGCTTATTTCACAATTCTGCTCTCACTGAATTGGTAGTCTTATTAAGTATCTACAGTCTGAGGATTACACTTCCTGCAGATATTTATCATTGCCTTATTGAGTTGTTGGAATGCTCACAGTAGAAAGGGCTATTTAAAGGTTCTTCAAGGACTTTTTGAAGTCGTGTGTGTGTGTGTGTGTGATTTTATTTTCATTCCCTTTTTTTGGGATTTTTAAATTTACATTGTTTTGATGTAAAAAGGAAAATCCAGGCTCTGAGAGGAAACCCTTGCCCAGCCTCCTGTGTGATTGCTGCAGCCTGTGCTAGGTGGGTTCTGAGCACCCTCTGCTGCCCAGCCCTTGCCCTTCAGGGAGTGCCTGTCTGAATGCACAGAGCATTGTTTTTCTCAGCATCTATAATGCAGTGCAAATCGCTGTACCCTGGTTCAGAATGCCTCTTCAGCATCACCATATGAATCCCACAACATCTTGTGAAATAGTTAATTTTCTTTACTAAATCCAACATTCTTTTTTTTTTTTTTTGAGTTGAAGTCTCACTCTGCTGCCCAGACTGGAGTGCAGTGGCCTCTCCCGGCCACTGCAGCCTCGACCTGCTGGGCTCTGGTGATCCTTCAGCTTTAGCCTTCCGAGTAGCTGGAATTACAGGCACGCGCTACCATGCCCAGCTGATTTTTTTATTTATTGTAGAGATGAAGTCTCACCAAGTTGCCTAGTCAGGTCTCAAACCCGCGGGCTCAGGCAATCCACTCACCTCAGCCTCCCAAAGCACGGGATTACAGGCTGAGTCACCGAGCCTGGCTATCCCAACATTCTTTGCAGGGAGACTTCAAATTGGGATTTTGTGAAATCCTCAGGGAGACCCATTCCCTGAAGATCTAGATGCTCTGAGTCATTGGAATCACAGGGACTCCTTCAGGTAAATATAGCATCTGCAAACACCTGAAGGTCAGATGTATCTAGATCAAAGTTCACTCCATGTTGAGAATTACACACACACACACACACACACACACACCACACACACACACACACACACGGTGATTTTTACAGTAATGTCTCCCTGACATCCAAGATAAATTCAGTGATTTTACACCTTGACACAAAAGATTCAACCTCAGAGTGAGAGAAGTTAGGGAAGTCCCCAGGAAAGGAAACACTGGCCTGACAGCAACCCTCCATCCTTCATCCTGGCCTCTCTTCCTTCCTTTCCCACAACTTGGTGCTTTTCACTGTCACCCAAGGTGGATGCTGCAATGAGCTTAAAGAACACTCAGAAGACTTCCTGAAGCATTTAACTTACTCTACCAAATGCCAAGAATCTGGCATTTGTAAACAGGTACTCAATCTATATCTCAATGATATGTTCATAAAGTTTTAAGATAAATGAAATAAATTAAAGACCTGCTTTGAAAACAGAAAATTAACAAAACTTTTTTTTAAAGATAAAATCAACATAACTTTAGTCGTTCAGTTAGTAGAAAAGGAGAAAGTACTTAAATAATAAAAACAGAAATGAAAGTCAATGATTACAACGGACTCCACTGAAGTTAGAAAGACATTACAGCTACCCTTCTTGTCCTGTCCACACTTCATGGAGGTTTATGTCTGAGCTCACACTGATGTTCCCTCACTGTGTCTCTCAAACAGTAATAGGTAGCCATGTCTTCGGCTCTCAGACTGTTCATTTGCAAGATACTGCATGTTCTTGACATTGTGTGGAGATGGTGAATCGGTCATTCATGGAGTCTGGTATTTCTCACTTCCATCATGTTTTTTATTTGCCAACCACTCCAGACCCTTCCCTGGAGCCTGGCAGATCTAAGGCATCCATGAACTACTAATATTGAATCCAGAGGTTCCACAGGAGAGTCCCAGAGACCCTCCTTGCTAGAACAAGTCTCCCCCATTCTCCACCAACTGCACCTAACACTGAACATCTTCAAACACAGAAACATCCTGGTCAGAAACTAAAACACATGTCCAATGTTTCTCTCACTCACCTCTTCTCACATGCTCAATATATCTAGTTCTCTACATATAAACCTTTAAAACAGCAACAAGGAAAACCCAGTGGATCTCAAACGTCAAGGTGAGTTGTCTGTGTTCAATTCTGATCCCCAACTGGGAATATCTGAGAATTCCTGGGCTGTGGCTCCTCTCCAAGGGCTGTAGGTTGAAGGCTGGGCTGGTATATACCAACATACAGAGGGTTCCATTTACAAGTTTCCTGCTATACAGCAAGCTCTGGGGTGAGATACCTCAGAAAGGGAAGGGCGCAGAACTGTTGGGAAGGTCCCTGAGCAGTTTGGTGGCAAGGATAGTATTCAGAAAAATGTGATTTTTGCTGTGTACTTTTCTAGATAAAAATACTAATATCCATTATTTTATTTCATTTTTACATTTGTACACAACGCATGCCTTGCAGTTTTTCAATGTTACCCATGTTTTTTCAGTTGTGACTTTAAGAAGAACTAGGAGGAGTTGTATAATATGTCTACGAGGATATTCTGATAATAGCCCAGATCCAAAAAAAGGTTTACCCAATATTCAGAAATGATCTGAAGTATGGATTCCCATGTGCAATCTCTTGGCAAGACTTAGGTAGGCTCAGATTAATTTCACCCAATATGTGAACAGGCACACATTGAACACAAAATACAAACGCTTAAGAAAGATAAATTTGGTTAGTAACAAAGTAAATTGTCAGTGTAGCATGCTGCTTCCTTTGACAACTCAACCAATACCACAGAAAATCTAAGAAAACCTGCTTCACGTGTGTCAGCAAGCTAAAGTTTTTGCATATGCTTTAATTGTGAAGTAATCAGTTCACTAAATCTAGTCTCATTTTTGAATAGTTCCATATACATTATTTTATGGATATGACAATTTCACTATTTC
Organism: Cephalopachus bancanus; assembly: GCA_027257055.1. NCBI lineage: Eukaryota > Metazoa > Chordata > Mammalia > Primates > Tarsiidae > Cephalopachus > Cephalopachus bancanus. The sequence goes on from JAPVLO010001188.1 coordinate 136,685, forward strand.
CCTATTAATTGGTGTTTAGAATATCTCCAACTATTGATATGACAATTCTATAATAAATATTAAACCATATGAAACAAGTATATAGATATCTTTAACATACATATATCATAACTGTAACATATTATATATGTATTTGTACACCAATTCTGTGTTATATATGAAATATACTTCATGTACTTCATATGTTTGTGCATGGGTTTACATTTGTCATGTTTTCCTGTCGAATCTAGTTCCACAAGTGAAGTTATAAGGTAATAGGAATGACATATTTGAAATTTTTAATCAGAGTACTAACCTTCCCTTCCAAAAGTTTCACCATTTCATTTGCCAAAAATGTGTGAGAATGTTGTTTTTCTAATTTTCTAACACTGTTTATTATTGCTTCAAATAAAATGTTAGTATTCTTGGAAAAAAATCAGAAAATAAGGAATCAGAACTCATGAATATATATTTTCAGGAATCCCTAACATTTTATATATGTTTATCTGTGTTTATAGCTACCCCTTTCTACCTTCGCATGTATTTTTAAATTTTATAAAAATATCTGAGATATAACTGTAATGTAATAAGCCTCACTTTATAAAATTAACATTTAATAAATATGTAGCTACACAGAGCATTAGAAATTTTCTCAGCACAAACAAATGATAAGTGCTCAAGGTGGTAAAGACTCCAAGTGCCCTGACTTGATCTTTGAAAATTTTATGTTCACGTAAAATATCTCATGTAACCATAACTATGTACAAATGTTATGTGTCAATACAAAACAGTAGAGGTTGTGGTGAGAAGCAATAGGGAAGAGTCAATGGATGTTTTGGAGATAAAGTCTAACCTAAGACCTGCTGGCATGGGAGAGAACTGAGGAGGGAGATGGCTGGAGAAGTTCTCCTGAGGGTAGAATAAAAATGAGACCCTGTTTGTAGAAAGGAGTTGTATTTCTTTGGTTTATTCTATGAAATAAATTAAACATCTGTGTCCTGTTGAAAATAATAGAACTTTCCACCTGAAAGTAATGGAGCTCAATATCTGGGCCAAGTTAGAAAGGAGACAGAGGGAGCCCTGCCTAAACCATTTTCAACCCAGGTGACTACATGGTACCCATGACTATGTCTCCGTGTAGTCTTTAAGACTGGTTCCTCTCAATATCTGAGGAGTCACCTGTTGTGCTTAACAGAAGTTTTCTATTTTAATTATTGAACAGTATTAAATTTACCTAGTTTATACATCCTTTCAAATTTGAAAAGCTTTGGGATTGTTTCTAGTATCTAGCACCTATGAAGTTTCTATAAATATTTGCATATTGGTATGTATGAATATAATTTTATACCTCTGTACAAAATACTCAGGAATGGATTTCTAAGATGTCTATTAATGGGCACGTTTAACTTTATGAGAAGCTATTCATTGCTTTCCAGAGTATCTGCTTCATTTTGCACTTCCACTAGAAAATTGACATGCTCGCCAACATAGGCATTGTCAATATTTCTTTTTAATTTGAGTCATTTTTTAAAAACTGTGTAGGGGTATTTCATGTGATCACCATATTAATTTATCTAATTGTAAATGGTGATGGCATTCGTATATCACTTGCATATATTCTTTGATGGAATGTCTAAAAATTTTTGTCCATTTTATATATGGACTTTTTTTCTTTTTGGCATTTTCTCTCAAAGATTCTTACATATCTTGCATACTTTTTTATTGGTGGTTACATGATTTGCAGATATTTCGTTAACTCTTCAGCTTGTCATTCATTTTGTTGGCAGTAACTTTAGCAGAAAAAACAATTTAAGTTTAAGGAAGTTTAATTTTTACTTTTATTTTATGACCATAAAATTTTATTTGCATTATTATTACTGAACTGTTTGTAATGACATATTTTACAATGTATTAGAATCCTTTATTTCCCTACTGTTTCCTAGGACTGACCTGCTCACTCTCTGAATGCTCTTTTTTCCATGTTGTTTGCTCATTTGTATGAGTGTAGTTATTCATTATCACGAGATGGTTTTCTTAAAATTGTAGGCAGTTCTGTTTTCAGTCACAAACATGAACTAGAGATTTCGTAGAAATGTGTTATGGAATTTTGAATTTTTTTTTCTTAAATTCCTAATCAGAACCATTAAGATGTGTTTCTGATGTCAAGCTGAGGAAATTTACTTTCCAATTGATGGGTTTTCTACTTATTTGGATATCCGAGTGCTCCCTATGGCCCTAATTATTTCCTTGAATCAAGCTTCATTCCTCGCAGCACCCTTATGAAATTAATGAAAACTCATTAGTGTACTGCCCAATAGAGATACCCATGAAGAGGGTCCATTCAATCTGTTTTATTATTTAGTAACTTATTTTACTAGTGAAATTTTCAATTATATTATTCTTTATTTATTATAAGAAAAGTGAGTATCTGCAGTTTTGTAATTCGTCATGATTCCATATCCCCACATGCTTCTCCAAGTTTCGTTCTCAATTTAATGAAAGGATACTTTTTGCTAATTTGTATTCTTATAATTGTAGGGGCTGAACTTGTGACACCAGTTGTGACATCAGTGATGCATCTGTCCTAGGTAACAGGAGCCTTTTATCTTGAACCTTTGTTAAACAGAATACAGCATCTACCTGCATGGACCAGGCCTAGGGAACCTGTCTTATATTAATAAATAATAGGAAAGAAAACAGGTCTCTGAGTCAACTGGATGTGTAGGGGAACCCCAGGGCTAGACAGTAAATAGCATATCAGCTGTTATTTCCTGTTCGGCAGGAGTGGGGTCGGATCACAACTGAGAACCAGTCTGGGTTATTGTGCAGGAGGGACCTTAGCCTGTGTATCCATGCATAGTAATATGTAACTCTGTCTATAGGGTCCATGTTGGTCATTGTTAGGAACATCTGGTTGTGGGAGTATTCCTTGGAGATGGTGAGCTTGCTCTTCAGAGATGGACTGTAGAACTTGTTATAATCCCAACAGATGTGTTCAAGCTACACCAGTCCTTCTCTAGGTGATTTCAGATCCAGTACACCCATTCCAGTAGTGCTCAGTGAGAACCCTGAGAAAGTGCACCTCAATGTCAGTGTCTTGGTGGTTTTCATCAGGGCAAGACCAGACTCCTTCAGGGTGACCTGGGACAGAACTCCTGTGGAGAAGGCAGAAGAAGGCATTTTCCGTGTTTGTGAAGGAAAAACATTGAAACTGGAAAATTTAATGTTCTTAGTCCATTTAAAAGTTACTAATGGGAAAGTCAACTTTGTGCCAGGACATTGTGCAGAATTATGGAATGATGCAATTGAATTAAATCTAAATGATACAATTCTTTACAGATTGCACGTTAGCCCACCATGTCTTCCAAGAAAATAGAGTAAAAGCCTGTGTTTGGATATGAACTCACAGTGTGTGGACCCTTAGACACCACCTCCATTCCTGCACCTACATAAGCATAATGTACACAGTGCACCTGGACCAGGTGCTGGCTGCTGCTCTCTGAGTCCCAATCCATGGCTCTTGTTGAAGCCTCATATCCCATGGTCGACTCTCAGAACATGACTGGGATCCACAGTGATCTGAGACAGAGTCATTTCTGGGAGTCCTTGGGTTCCATGAGAGGACACATCAACTTGAAGAAGATTATTCAGTGACATTCTGCACATCCCTTGGATGATAGAGAAACCTAGGGCATCTACCCACCAATCTCCTCTCCCTATTTTCTTCCTTCAGGCACAGAATTCCATCAAGTCCTAACAACTTCCTCAACCTTATTTTGCTCTCCATGCACTTCCTCTCAAAAGAATGGATGTAGTGCTTAAAAAGTACACACAAACTTAGGCCTGTCTTGAAGGTGGCTTCGCAGAAGACCAATATCCACAACTCTTTTAGCAAAATTACACATAATATAGGCCTGATTCCAGTAAAATAACTATGGTAGTAATCAGTTTTATGTTTTATGTTTCAACTTGACAAGGCTATAGTCTCAATTACTCAAATAAATCTAACCTATGTGTTGCCATGAAGATATTTATTAAATGTTTTGAAAGCTGGTTTTCAGCTTTCTTTAAGTTAGTAATATTATCCTCAATAACCAAAAAGACAGAAGATGATGAAACTCTATGGTAGGCAGAAGTTTCAGCTCCTGCCAGGAAATTAAGACTGTCATTGCTGATGGCCAGCCCTATGAACTTCAACGTGCCTAGCCAGACCTCACAACATTGTCACTCAGAGTCCACAGCACAATGAAGGTTCTATAATCAGTTCTTCTCAATATCAAGGGTGAGAAAGATCAGGCCATAATAGTGTGAGAAGCACAAGGTCAGTTCTACATCAGTTTACCACTTAGAGAAAACTATTATTATGTCCATGGTGTCTGATTTCCACTTGCATTTCCCAACAGCAGGAGGGATCCTGCAATAGTAAGTAAGAAGGTCCTTTCAGCTTTCCCAGACCCTGGAGGCACCAAAGCATGGGTCATCGAAGCAAAAACCCTCAGCCCCAAGATTTAGTTGAGAGAAACACATCCCTCATTTTCAGGGGAAAGGAGGAGAAAGGGTATGAGGAGTGAGAATATGGCATAGAAAGAAAGAAAATTAATTAAAAGGAAAAGGAGACACAAGATCAGCTCTGAGTTGTGTGCACAGTTTTACAAAAGGAAGATAGTAGATGTGGCATGTGGAAGGTTTATGAGGACACTGGCCCTGATCCAGCATCCTTATATCTGACCCCCAATGACTATTCTAGTTAGGAAATCTCACTGAGGTCTCTTCCCTGAGTCTCTCAGTAAACTCTCCCCAGGTCAGCAGAGCTGTCTCAGGACTCTTAACTTGGTGACCACTGGAGGGTGTGTTCAAGGCTGAAGCCACAGACTAATTTGGTGCAATGAAAATGTGTCCTTAATTTACAAATAAATAGAGAAAATCATTGTGTATTTTGAGAAGTCACATGTTACTACAGAATGGCAAATCCACAGATATCCAAGGAACAAGTGGAGAGGCAGTCTAAGATGAGGCAGGAAACTAGCCCTCAAATCTCTAACACCAGCTTCTGACATGAACCCAGTGCCAGGTAGTCCTGAGCCCGCTGGTGGTTGTTGGCGTCTGTAGAAGATATTTTGTCTGGGCTCTCGTTGAATTTACCTCACTATGTCTCTTACAGGGTAATACACAGCTGTGTCCTTCTACTCAGATTATGAAGCTTATTCAGACAGAATGCAAAATTCTGGGCTGATATGGTTTCTTCCAGCACTTTAAAAACTCCCATTTTTTTTTTCTTGTCTGCAATGTTCCTGCTGAAAAGTTCGCGGTTAGTCTAATGCGGTTTCTTTTATAGTACACTAGAGCTTTTCTCTTTCTAATTTTAATATTCTCTTTATTACTTTGGATATTCTGAATACAATATTGCATGGTAAGTTATTTTTGCTGTGTATTTGCTGGTAGTTCACAGAATTTCTTGCTCCTGGATATTTTAATCTCTTATTAGACTTGGGAAATTTTTTATCAATTATCTCCTTAAATTTAATTTCTAAAGTATTTAATCATTTTTTCTTCTTAGATATACCAATAATTCATAACATTGGTCAATGTATTTAATCACAGACATCTCAAAAATTTTCTTCATTCTCATTATTTTTATTCTTTTTTCTCACTGTATACTTTTTGTCATTTATTCTTTTTTCTGCCTTTTTAACTTTGATTTTAGCCTTATATATTGCTTCATTTTATCTCATTTTTAACATTTATGTCATATATTTTTCTTAACTTGGGGGTGTTTACCCTAGAGTTTGCAAAATTTGTTTACATATAATTACAGTTCATTCTTAAGTAGCACCATACACCTTTAGAGATACTGCCAGTACCTTGAAAATGCAAAGTATTCCATTTCATCCTACCTGATCCCATATTATTTCAATCATTATTACATACATACATGCAAACTCACACACATATACACACGTGTTTGCTTTTCTTTTTTTGCCTACGATTATTCTGAAGAAACTGATTTTTTAGAATTAAAAATGAGAAAAAATTTTTTTACCCTTAATTAAAACTCTGTGCTACTTTTATGTTTTGTGTACTTTCATTTCTAATCTATATAATGTTACTTCTCTTTGAAAGCTTATTTTAACATTTCTTGCAAGGATACACTAATGAAAACAAATTACCTCAATCTGTGTTTATGTGAGAAAGTCCATATTTTTATTTTGTAATTTTACAGTCTAAAGAATTCTACATTTTTTCCAATGAAATTCTTCACTCCATGATCTTTTTTCTCTTTATGGTTTCTGAAGTTGAAGTCAAATGCAATTATTATCTTTAATTCTCCACATATAATATTTATCCCACATAGATATTGGGGGGAATATTTTCTTTTTTTGTTGTTTTTGATAGTTTAAAATGAGATACCTACATCTGATTTTTATTTTTCTTGGTCATCTCTGAAATTTACAGATCCGTAGATTGTTGTTTCACAATATTTGTTTAGAAACCCTCAGTTATTATTTTTCAAATATGTCTTCTTTTTTTGGTTTTTCTCTTTCTGGGTTTCCCATAATGTGTTGACTATAATTTTTTTTTGAGGTGGTGTCTTACTCTATCACCCAGACTGAGGTAGAGTGGCACACTCCTGGCCAGTGCAGCCTCGATATGCTGGGCTCCGGTGATCCTTCCACCTCAGCCTTCCAAGTAGCAGGAACTACAGGAGCGCACTAGCATGCATGGCTCATTTGTCATTTAATTTAGAGACAAGGTCTTGCCAAGTTGCTTGGGTGGGTCTCGAACCCTCAGGCTCAGACAATCCACTTGCTTCAGCCTCCCAAAGCACTGGGATTACAGGCTGAGCCACCAAGCCCAGCTTGGCTGTAATTTTTAAATTGCCTTACAATTTTTGGAATTAGTGTTCTATTTGTGGGTTGTGTTTCTGTGTGTGTGAATTTGCTTCTAATTAAATTTTTTTATTATAATTTTTAGTTTTGGACTTTTACATTGAGATATTCTTAATTTCAGATTCTTTTCTCGGGTGCATCCATTCTACAAATAAGCCCACAGAAGACATTCTTTATTTCTGTTATAGTATTTTATATCTCTACTATTTTTGATTCTTTATTAGAATTTACATATTTACTGACCTTGCCCATCTGTTCTTCCATGCAGTCTACTTTATTCACTATATCTCTTAGCATATTAATTATAGCAACTTCATTTGTCTTTTTGTATTTGTACTTAAAGAGTTGGAATCTGGCTACATTGTGCAGGCTGGTCTCAAACCCCTGAGATCAAGCAATTGTTCTCCCTTAGGTTTCCAGGTTGCTGAGATTATAGGCATGAACCATCATGTCTAGCCAGTTACAGCTGTTTTAAATTCCATGGTTTGTAATTCCAACCTCACTGACATACCTGAATCTCCTGCTGATGCTTGTTAGTGTGTTTTGTCTTTTTTTTTTTTAACCTAACAGCCATTCATTAAGTACCAAGTAAAAATATCAGCTGTGTTGAGGGTCTAGGGATGTAATTGTAGAAGGTTGAAATGATGTGGTCCCTAATGCTGTAATTAGTTCTCAATTTTTCAATGATTTTATTTATTTGCAAAAAAAAAATTTACATACAAGCATGGTAAGATTGAGCCATAGATTTGGAGAGTGTGCTTGCATACCACATATACTGCAAATTGCTTTTGTCATCAATATTCAAACTCAATTACAAGTGAACAATTTTTAAAAAATGCAAATACAATAAACAATTGGAAAATACCTGAACAGAAACTACATCCATCAATAAATATAAAAAAAAATCAAACCTACTGAACTTAATGTAATGCTCAGTACTCACATTACCAATGGCAAAGATGATGTTGAGAAAGAGAAACTCTCATTCATTGCTGTTGAGAATGAAATATGGCACATCTCCTTTTAAACCCATGTTGACAATTTCTCAGAGTTGCCAATAAACTTACTGTGTAATCAAACATATTTCAAAGTACCTATCCAGGTTATTTGAAATGTAAGTTCACATGAATGCTTTTATTGGAATTTTAAGTTTCTTATTCTTTAAATTATCACACCCCATCTATTCTAGGTGCTTATTGTGAAAGTGGATTTGGATCTAGTCACAACTACATTTGAAAGTAATTATTGCAGTGGCTGCCAAAACTGACGTGTGTTTCCTTTACAGGCCCAGACAGCTCAGAATCCTCTAGTAACACCCCATATTTTTCAACGTGGCTTTGGACCTTCACTTTGTGCAATCCCAGAGAGAATTCACATCTGTCAGCTATCCCAGGTGTATCCTAGTGACACTTATACTGCAAATTGTCATTGAGGTGGAAGGCATTACACTGAATGAGCATTCTCTCTCCAGTAATGAAGTTGTGTTCCAAAGAGGTATCAAGACGCTGAGTCTGAATGTATCCTTCCAAGTGTTCCTGTTCTTGCTGCAGTTGTGATGGGCATCCATGTGCACATTTCCATTTTTGAGTTGTCACTTTTTAATTTTTTTTTCAGATGTCACTCCCACAATTACTATGACTTTTCACCAATAACCTTAACCTCTCCTTTTCCTGACCTTTTCTGTAGGATAAAGGCTATTATTCCAGAGGGAAAGAGGGGAGGGTATGTCTTTTAAAATCTTTGGTGATTTCCTCCGTTGCCCTCCCAGTTCCTGTGGGTTCCTTCAGTGCCTGTTAATACAGTAGTTATTGTATTTTTTTTTTTTTAACTGCAGATTAATTCTTTGGCAATTTAGTGGTCATGGAGGATGTGGTTTTTGATGCTTTTCAGTTATAGTTGTTCCTTTTTCCCAGACAGAACTCTTTTGGGGAATACAGAATTTTGGGGGGCATGTCCCCAAAAGAAGAGGCTTTGCTGGCAGCAGGAATCCCCAAACTCTATGTCCCCTGAGAATTTCCCACTATAGCTCCTTTATCACACTCGACTTTAAGCAATCCAATGAATATGTCTCATCATTTAGTAGCTAATTTGACATTTGGTTGTCTCTGCCTTAGGTTAGGTAGTATTTTGTTTCTGTTTCTTCCTGCAAGTCTTTGTCTCTCTTCAGATTTTAAGACTTTTGTTTGTCCTACTGCATCTATTTTCTCATATCCTAGAAAAAAGTATTATTTTTCAGCTTCTTCAAGTTAGGTATTGCTCTAAGAATAACAAATTTTTAAAATAAATTGTCTACATATCTTAACTGAGTCACTTTGTTGTAATACTCAGACTGGAAAGAATGCAAATATTAAGCAGATTAACATATAAGGAAATAATATACATTAATTGATTGCATGCTATATATCATGAGAGACAATGAGTTCTCATACATGATTGAATCACACATAATTATGCCGAGCAAGAAGCCACAAAAATGAAAAAGGCATTATATTTTTCACTGTTACAATCTCTAGAAAATGAAAACTAATGAAGTGTAACAGAGATTAATGGTTGAAACAGAACTTTTTTATTGCTGTTGAAGCCTTTTTCTTCAGAACTGAAGACACATCAGGAAGGGAAAGGCTGAGAGGGAGGGATTGCAGAGAAACAGGAGGAAGCATATAAGGGTGATTCATTTGTTCATTACAGTGATTGTTATGATGGATACACAGATGCGTGCATGTCTCCTCACTTATCACACTGTGCCCTTTAATTATGTGAGTTTCATTACAAGCCAGTAATGCCTCATTAAAGCTATTACAATGAAAAGGTAATTTGAAGGAAGCACTGTTGGAGAGACAGGAAACAGCATGCAAAAGTAAATACCCTTAAAAACACAACTAACCGGGCTCGGTGGCTCAGCCTGTAATCCTGCGCCTTGGGAGGCTGAGGTGAGTGAATAGCCTGAGCCTGCGGGTTTGAGACCCGCCTGGGCAACTAGACGAGACCTCATCTCTACAATAAATAACAAAATTAGCCTGGCATGGTAGTGCGCGCCTGTAGTTCCAGCTACTTGGAAGGCTGAGGTGGAAGGATCGCTGGAGCCCAGCAGGTTGAGGCTGTGGTGGCCGGGAGTAGCCACTGCACTCCAGTCTGGGTGACAGAATGAGACTCCAACTCAAAAAAAAGAAAAAAAGAAAAGAACATAACTACAATATACACCTGCTTCTCCTTACAATTGTTAGGTAAACACAAGCATGCACACAAATCCTGCCATGTTGTCTTTACAGTAAGAGGATATGCAAACCTCACTAGGCATGTCTTATTCTTTGCCAGTGTTGGTTCAGGAACAGTTGGGTAGATGTTCAGTATCATACCAGAAGTCAACTCTGGGAACATTACATAACCCACATGTGCTTCTGCTTGCATTTTGACACTTCAACATGGAAATATCATTGACAATACCAGACATGCTTTCTTTCATATGTAAAAACAAAGCAAGATGATTGACGTTAAGTTTACATTACATTAGTGTTACATAGATCCATTGTACTTCAATAAAACACATATTTTAAAAATGGGTGGTAAGTCTTCAATAAAACATAAACTCATAATTTTTCCAAACATATTCAATGTCACCAATACTCCCAGGTTACTCCTCTCTGGGACCTGCCTTCCCACCAGAGCTTGCTTGCTATAAAGCAGAAGATATGCAAATAGAACCCTCACTCTACTGATGAAAATTAGCTCAGGCCTAACACTGCAGCTCTGAGAAACAAGCCCCAGCCTTGGCATTCCCAGGAATTCCCATTCCAGGATCAGGACTGAACACAAATCACTCAGCAGGGAGTTTTGGTTCAAGTTGGCTTTCCTGGTTGCTGATTTAAAAGGTAGTTTATAGAGAATTAGAGATATTGAGTGTGTGAGTGAAAGTGAGTGATGATGTGAGTGAAAGAAACAGTGGACATCAGTGGAAGTATCTAACTGGATATCTCTGTTTGCAGGTGTCCACTGTGAGGTGAAGCTGGTGGAGGCTTGGTTCAGCTGGGGGGACTGTTAGACTCTCCTGTGCAGCTTCTGGATTCACCTTCAGTAATTATCCCATAAGCTGAGTTCGCCAGACCCCAGGGAAGGGGCTGGAATGGGTCTCAACCCTTAGTAGTAGTGGTGGTAACACATACTATGCAGACCCTGTGAAGGGCCGATTTACTGTCTCCAGAGACACTGCCAAGTACATGCTCTATCAGCAAATGAACAGCCTGAAACCCGAGGACATGGCCATGTATTACTGCCCGAGGTACACAGTGAGAAGGTATCAGTGTGGGTCCTGTCAGAAACATCCCTGCAGGAGAAATAAATGCTTGGACTACAGGGGGCAGTCAGGAAACCCAGATGATGGGGCAGCCCATGGGCAAGGTGCAGATGGAGGTTGAGGACTGCCTTCTGTCAGTGCTGAGGCTTCCTCTGCATCTGTTTCTTCTGGCTCTGCTTTATGTTTATGAGTCTGCATCTATCTCTGAATTTAAAAAGTCTGTTACTATTGGGGGCAGTTTTTCATATGCCCCTTAAGCCAGCTGCCACTAATGGAGGTAGAAAATTGCACAGAAGGTCATTAAAATTGTAAACATTGTCAACCCAGGATGAAGTCTAAAAACTGAGGAAATAGAATGGGAGGAGCTTGATGATGCTTCCTTACTACCCGTCGGTTCAAGCTAAGTCTGGCATCTACATTAATGCATCCCTGAGGTACAGTTGCCCATCAAGAATAAGCTGTGACTCCCAACAGTACCTATGCCTTATATATATCAACTTTATTCATTGTCTATGGGGAGCTTCCAGGACATGTATTTTTGTCACAAACCTGGTGATCAATAACAGAGAGGAACATTGGTATAGGAAGTGCACTCTTATAGCCAAAACACTGTTTACAGATTTTTATACAGGAAAATATGTTCAAATGATGCCATCAGATGGGATATAGAAACAAGCTCACACTCTGCAAATAATTATGGTGTTCAAATTCATTTTAAATGCATTATGCCTTAAGATTAAGGGATCCCTGTCACTGAGCTGGCTTTCTTTTGAGGAATTGTTAAATATAAGTGTGCAACTACATATTTTTCATGGTGTTTTGTTTCTGTTTATATACACAGAACTTAAGTAGAGTAGCTGTGTTCCTTGAAAACCAGGAATCTGCTCCTCTACAGAGAAAGAGTAGAGCTTCTCCTGTTGCTAAGGCTGAGGAAGGAGCTGGTCCTGCCCAACCCAGAGCCTGCCGAGAGCACATGTGCAGCTGTGTAGACTTTGGATTTTTCTCCATATGGAAACCTCTCCTTGCCAGTGATTGCTGCCCAGGTGTCACTGTGGGTTCAGAATTAGATACCGTGAAGCTATCACGGTGATGATTTCTATTATGGAAATCATCATTATCAGAGAGGATGTGATAATATAATCTTCACTCCCTTGACTTGATTTTCTTTTTTATTGTGTTTGTAGTTGGAAAGATAAAAGGTTTTCCTAGTATTTGTCTTAATCTAACAAGAGAATCTACTGAATTTGTCAAGGAGACTAATACATTTGACAAAAATTGATTATTTGGGAATTTTTGTGTAGAGTTCAGAACCTGTGAACACCAGAATCTATGTTTTCAGTTCATTGATTTGTTGCTAAGAACCCCATAGCCTCCTGGCAGCTTGGAGCAATTTGAATAATTTCAGAGACATTCTCTGTGATTTCTTTTGAATGTCAGTGGTATCAGTTGTAATGTTTTCTCCTTAGCATTTGATATAATGTATTTGAGAAGTCTCTCCTTTTCTCTTAATTAGTCTAGCTCTGGTTTTGTTGCAATTGTTGATTTTCATTTTTTTCTCAAAAAACTATGCATAGTTCTGTGGATGTTTCTGGTCTTTTAAAGTCTCCTCATTTATTTATTTAATTACCCTACAACCTCACAGACACATTAATGGTTCATATACTGATATTCTGTTTGTAAATGCGAGATTCTTGTTAGACTCAGCTAAATGCATAAGAAAATGTCCTGAGGAGTCTGCAGCTCCCACCACAAGAGAAGGGTTAGAATTGCCAAGCTATGATGACAGGAGGGAAACAGGCCTTGGCAAGAGCAGGAGATTTGCGGTCTTGCTCAATGTTTCCTCTCCTGGGGACATCCCTTATCTTCTTCCTCACCCTGAGATTCAGTCATTTCTGCTGGGTGGGGAAATCACATAATCTTATCTTTGATATATGTGGACGCAAGCCCAGGAAGGAGGCAAATCACACCTTATCTCTGCACCTGCTCTCTTAGGAATATCTACCCCAAAACATAGTTTCTAAGAATGTCTACATCAAATAGTTTCCCTTTTCCACTTCACACACACCTTGTCTGACCAAAGACTCTCACCCTCCATCATACAATTGTCAGCTAATGAAGTATGGGTATATATACACATCTGTGAAACAAACATCACCCTCAGAGCCATACAATATAAGTTATTTCCAAAGTCTCCTCTCAGTGTGTGTGTGGGGTTCAAAGCCTGGACATACACTGTACTTGTTAATTATATAACAATTTTAGGACAACACTTGTTTCTGCTCTGGTGGACTGGTGTCTGAGCATTGCAGGTCAGTTATGCAGATGTTACATATATCTGTAATGGGCCCCAGTACACATCACTGCACGCTATGACTCAGCAGAGCCTTCCTGATGATAAACCCTACTCATATGTTATCATACATCACTGCTAAGAGAGCTGAACATGTGCATGATACCCTGCCAGAGGACAGCACTTGAGAACTTGTGCCTGATTTTTCAGGGACTGCACCCCTGGTGCCTTTGCTAATTTAAATCTATATGCTGTTGCTTAATACATTGTAACCATGAACAAAAGAGCTTATTCAGAGTCCTATATTTCTATTGATCAGGGGAACTGAATATGATCCAGAAACACTTGAAACAATGACATCAGCAGTGGGATTTGCTAGAAAATTCCAGATTCACTGACACGTGACTAAAGTGTTGTGTAAAATATCAAAAAGTGAGAAGGTGTAGGAGGAGGTGGCCTGCCTCATTACAGAATCTCGTGGCATGAGACCAGATATGCACTCCAAAGAGTAGCAGGTGGAAAAAGTCATCAATGGAATTTAGAAATTATATACCAAATCCCAATTATATACCAAGTCCCCCTGGAACTAAAAACATAAAAAATAAGTTAGAGCCAAGTATAATAAACTGACAGCCAACATATTTCTCAATGGACAAAAATTGGATGAATTGCCCCTGAAAATGGAAAGAAGGCAAGGCTGGCCACTTTCACCCATCCTATTTAACAAAGTATTGGAAATCCTAGCAAGAGCAAGCAGGCAAGAGAATAAAATAAGGGTTATCCAAATAGAAAAAGAGGAAGGTTAAGGTATCTCTCTTTGCTGATGATATGATCCTATATCATAAAAACTCAAGGGAATCTGTTGAAAACCTCCTTGCAGTGATAATTGATGTTGGCAAAGTCTCAAGGTAGAAAAATCAATGTGCAAAAGACAGTCACATTTTTATACACAGGCACCAAACAGGCAGGGAGCCAAATAAAAAGCACAATACCATTCACTATAGCACAAAAAATGCCATACCTTGCCATCCAACTACCCAGTGAAGTGAAAAACCTTTACAATGCAATCTACAAAACAATGCCCAAATAAAGAAGACAAACAAAAATAGAAATATATTCAATGCTCATGGGATGGAACAATCAATATTGTTAAAATGTCCAGGCTACCCAAGACAATCTACAGATTAAAAGCAATACCCATTTAAATAACCAACATCATTCCTCTCAGACCTGGAATTGACAATACAAAAATTTACATAGAAATATAAAAAGGTCATGAATAGCCAAAACAATCCTCAGCAAAATAAACAAATTAGGGGTATCACAATACAGACTTTAAATTTTACTAGAAGGCTACAATTATTACAACAGCTTAGTATTGGTACAAGAACAGGCATATAGACCAATGGAATAGGATGGAATTTCTAGAAACAAAACCTCAATTTCTCAGTCAACTCCTCTTTGACAAAACCATCAGAAACATGGAATTGGAAAAAGAGAGACTATTCAGTAACTGGTGCTTGAAAAACTGACTGACTGCATACAGAGGAATGAAACAGGACCTCTAACTATTAAAATACACAAAATATCAACCCTAAATAGATCACAGACCAAAACATAAATCCTCAAAATACAAAAATCTTAGAAGAACATGCACTAGATACCCTTCTGAAGATTGGGATAGGCAATAAATTATTGATCATAACCCCAAAATGATATGACATAAAAGATAAGCTAGACAAGTGGGACCTCTTCAAAGAAAAAATAAACATCCCCATTGCAAACTGAAAAGTATTTTATAACAAAAAAGCCATCAAGATTGCAGAAAGATATCCCACAGAATGAAAAAAAAAACCAAAACAGTTCTGACTCTATATCTCACAAAGAGCTAACATCCAGGACCTGCAAGGAACCCAAACAAGTTGAAAGGAAACAAAATAAAACAAAACAAAAAGAGCCCTATTAGAAAGTGGACATTCATGATTTTGTTCTTGAGTGACCTCTCACAGAAACAAAGATCAGAATATCACATGTTCTCACTCATATAATGGACTTTGAACATCCAATGTAATACTATAAGAAAATGACGGACGGTACTAGGAAACTATGGGGGGGAAAGGGGGTGGGATTAACAGTAGCAAATATCTGTCTGGGGCTGGGAACACACCTCTTATCAACAGGGTGCCTGAATGGAACGTAATTGTACACCTAACCCTTAACTGTACCCCACAAAACCATAATAAAAAATACTGATTAATTATAAAAAAAAAGAAAGTGGACAAAATACACGAATAGGCACTTTCATAAAGAATACATACAAACAGGCAACAGAAACATGAAAATATGCTTAGCCTCACTAATCATCAGATAAATGACAACCACACTTAGATACCTAACTCCAGTAAGAATGGTCATCGTTAATAAATCAAAAAACAACAGATGTTGATGAAGATGTGGAGAAAAGGGAATGCTTTCACACCGTTGGTAGGAGTGTAAACTAGTTCAATCTCTGTGGAAAACAGTGTCACGAATTTTATAAGAACTAGAAATTGGCATTCTATATGACCCAGCAATTCCACTTCTGGGAATACACCCGGAGGAACTCAAATAATTCAGAAAAAAGATATCTGCACATTCATGTTTGGTGAAATACTATTGACTATAGTAAAAACATGGAACTAACCATGCTGCCCATTGAAAAAATCTGGAAAAAATAATGTGTACATATATGCAATGGAAGAGAGAATGCAGCTATAAAGAAGGGAAAAATTATAGACTTCACAAGCAACTTGGATATGTTTAGAGTTTATCATACTCACTGACCTATCATGAAACAACAAACTGAATACCACATGATCTCATGCATAAGTGGGTCCTGAACACTGATCACAGTGCAATGAGAAAGGATTCAACAGTAGAGGGACAATGCCAGGAGGGAAGGGGTATCACTAAGGGTCCTTAGTATCACTAAGGGGCTTTGATCCTAAACCAGGGGAAATGAGAACTAATGAGAGGCCCAAACTTCACCTGCACATAGACCACTTATGTACTGTAGCCTGACTTGTATCCCATATATTTAAAATAAAATAAAAGAATTAAACATAATGTGAAGCAATTCATATCTATGCTCACTAAAATGAAAGTAAAAGACCACAAAAATTAACTCTAAATGGAAAAAGACCTAAACATAAAACATCAAACTATAAGAATGTTAGAAAATGCAGGAGACACACTTATGGAAATTGGAACTAGCAAACAATTCCTGATCAGAACCCTAAATGCCCATACCTTAGGAAATAAGATAGACATGTGGGACCTCATGAAAGTAACGAGCTTCTGAAAAGCAAAATAAACCATCAAGAGAGCAGGGAGACGGCCCAAAGAATGAGAAAAAAATTTGCCAACTATAAATCAGACAAAGGCTTAATAACTAGGATTTACAAGGAATTTAAATGCACAAAAGGGAAAAAAAAAACAAACAGCCCCATTAAAAAAGTGGACAAAAGACATTCATAGACACTTCTCAAAAGAAGATATATGGGAAGCTAGCAGACACAGGAAAATGTTCTCAGACTCACTCATCATCAGAGAAATGCAAATCTAAACTACATAGAGATACCACCTAATCCAAGTAAGAATGGCCATCATTAATAAAACAAACAACAGATGCTGGCAGGGATGCAGAGAAAAAGGAACACTTCTATACCACTGTTGGGAGTGCAAACTAGTGGCAACCTCTTTGGAAGACAGTGTGGCATTTCTGAAAGAACTAGAAATTGACCTCCCATATAACCCAGCAATTCCACTATTGAGAATATACTCGGAGGAACTCAAGTCATTCTACATAAAAGATACCTGAACACACATGTTTGTTGCAGATCTATTCACAGTAGCAAAAAGGGGATCCAGCCATGCTGCCCATCGAAGCTTGACTAGATTAAAAAAATGTCTTACATATACACAATGGAACATTACAAACCTATAAAAAGGACAACATATGAACTCCGCAGCAACTTGGGTGGATTTAGAGTCAATCATACTCAGTGGTCTATCACAGAAACAAAGAACAGAGTTTCATATGTTCTCACTCGTAAGCGGACCTTGAGTAATTATAATACTATAAGATAGGGATTGGCAATACTGGGAAACAGTCAGGGGAGGGGGCGTGAGATTGGCAGTTGAGGGAATCTGCTAGGGGAGGGAGGGACATACCTCATCAACAAGGGTACCTGCATAATCAATGTTTGTATACCTAACCCTGATTTGTACCCCACATCTTTATAATAATAAAAACAAATAAAGACACATAGAAAAAGACAAAAAGAAAGAAAGTAAAAGACTTTTGCAATTGACCCTGAACTGTGTTCTTTGAGATGTGGTTGTGAACTCTTGTTAACCACCAAAGATACAACATTCCTGTAAGACATATGACAAAACAGTTTCATAGAAGTTAGCCCAAGGTTTGGGCTTGAGGAGAATCCAATAGACCATTATAACAAGGAGAACAGTGTGGAAGAGTTGTGACATTTTGTAATGTGATTAATGTCATTAATTGATATCATCAGATCATGGATATTTGTAAATGGACAGTGACAGTCACTAACATGGCAGCATCTGTTTGATTCTGTGAGCTGCAGAAAGGAGGAACTTGTCTGGATGGATGTTGGGCTCATGACTCAGAGTATAAATTTTGCACATGGTAGCAGCTGATCCCACCACACAGCAGGTTGACCCTGGCGGAATAATGTTCCAGGTAAACTGGATAACAGATTGTGTAAATCTCATTTACCCTGAGAAGGGGCTTGTCCTTCCTGTCTTTGAAATAGAAGTAGGACTCTCTGTATGAAGAGGCTGGTGCTACACATCCAACTCCTGCTGCTTTTCTTTATGGTGATGGTCATCAACTAATATTCACCCTATCCAGGTCATGGCATGTGTCATGATAAAGGAGATAGACCTGGGGCTCATTCCATGACATGGACATCTTAAAATGCATATTATGGAATAGGGCCACTAAAGAAGGGAGTGAAGGGGTAGGCACAAATGTCCTTAAACAACACTACCAGTAGCTGGGTGCAGCAGTGGTAATCCCTTCAGGTACTCCGTCATTTCATATACCTAAATACATATTTCCTTTTCATTTTCCTTTGAAGGAATGTAGAAAACTGATGACAAAATGGCCATTATAAATTTAATCTTGGACATTCATGGGTGGAGACCTGGCAAACTGTTCAAGATGAGAATTGTTATAAAACTAGGGTAAATTGCCCTGACCCCACCTGGCTGATCAGGCCATATTCATTCATGGACAAAATGCCAAGTAGTGAAGGAGAGTCTTTTGTGACAGTTCTTGCTATCAGACATGTATATGTGAGAATTATTTCTTTAAGGACATTACCATTATTACTCTGAGAAGACAAATAAAGATTGAGGTGATTTATTTAGTAATAAAATGTATACTATTATATTAAAAAACAGAATCTGATGAATTCATTGATAAATTCTAACATATATTTAAAGAAGAACCAAAATCAAGTCTCAAACTCTTCAAAATAGTTGAAGAGTTAAGATTAATTCCAAACTCATTTTGTCAAGGCTAGTACTAACTTGATACCAAAGACAGACAAGGATACAACAACAACAAAAAAGAAAACAGAGGCAAATATTCTTGATGATCATAGATACAAAAACGCTCCCTACCCTTTTCGATGTATCTTTTATTGTTTCTGTGCTGCATCTGGGTGATGTAAACTCTCCCTAGTTGTTGCCACTTTTATGAAGGTATTTCTAATCATGTGTAGTTGTCAACTTCTGGTTTCTGTAAAGGAACAAGGACTGGAATCTCCTTTTCTGATACCTCACCAATGTCATTCTCAAGCGGATTTTTATATTTAATATTCTGGAAGTTAACACGGGTCTTATAGTCCAAGGGAAATCTAGTCTGGAATAAACAGAGTTTATAAAATTTCGTAGACTGCATATTGCTCTATTAAGAAAAAAACAACAAAATCTAATGCGCTCTAAATTTCTTTATGTAGATTTTTACAACAGTTTTACTAATAATTAATGCAGGGTGAAAGCAACCATGTAGCCTATCTAAGGGAATGAACAAACTGTGAAATAATTTTTGGAAGATAATGGAAACAAAAACCAACATACAAAAACGTGGATTACTATCACATCACATGCATTATCCTTTGAAAAGAAGCAATGTCATTGATGATTTCATCTGTTAACATGGAATCTAAATATATAAACGAATGAAAGGTCATAACGCTTGTCAGTGTTTTCTGGGAATTGCAGAAGTAAAATATTTGATGAGATATTTTCTTGACGGCATGCCCTTGAAAGGCAGTTTTACATCTCACTTCTTGTGTTTGTAAGAATGTAACACTTTATCTTGTAGGTAATACTAGACTAAGTTTGGAATACATTTAAGAGAATTCGTACCTAAATATATAAATAAATAGAAGAAATACAAAATTTGGGGAGTGATAAAACTATTTTTATCTTTCCACTGTTTTGGTGGTTAAATTACTGCTTTAATTGTTCAAATCCATCAAACTTTACATTAAAGAGTTAATTTTAGTTTATTTAGGTTATATCTCCAAAATTATGTTGAACATGCTTATTTGATAAATTGTAACAAATTTTATTTGCCAAACTAATTTTATATCAATTAATTGAAATTGATTCGATAATTTTTAATAAGATCACATTTAAAAACTTTTTTTTAGCACTATGTATTTTGTTTTGTCTTCAGAGTTTTCTCAATGACTATGAAAATGTCTATGAAAATGAATGCTTTCATAGACAGTTGATTGGCTGATAGATGGTGATAGATAAAAATAGACTGATGGCCAGGCTCAGTGGTTCAACCTGTAATCCCGTGCCTTTGGGAGGCTGAGGTGAGTGGATTGCCTAAGCCCGCGGGTTTGAGACCCCCTGGGAAGCGAGACCTCATCTCTACAATAAATCAAAAAATCAGCCGGGCGTGGTAGCGCATGCCTGTAATTCTGGCTACTCGGAAGGCTGAGGCGGAAGGATCGCCAGAGCCCAGCGGGTGAGGCTGCGGTGGCCAGGAGCGGCCACTGCACTCCAGTCTGGGCGACCGAGTGAGACTCCAACTAAAAAAAAAAAAAATAGATTGATGATAGAAAGATAACAAAGATATTCAATTCGGTTAATGACAAATCTAATGTAGGACACCTAAGACTATGGGTTGAGTGACTGAGATGGGATATATGTTAAAGATTAAGAAAATGCAATTGACACAGCTGAGGGACATAATTTGGAAATGTCGTCTATGCAAGTCCTTTAAGTTTTTAATGTTATAATTGTTTTTTAATTTGTTTTAATAATATTTTATTGAGAACTTGTGTAATTATGTTCATCATTGATATAGGCCAAAATTTTTATTTTTCTGCAATGTTTTTGTCTGGCTTCTTTTTATGATAACACTGGCCTCATAAATTAATTTTGGAAGTATTTCCCTCTCACAAAATCAATTTATGAAGACAGTATCACCCAGAGAGTTAACACAAAAATTAAAAGATTCCTGGAAACAAATGAAAACAAAGACATATTTTATCAGAATCTCTGGGATGCCATGAAAGCAGTATTAAGAATATATTTTATAGCTCTGCACACACATACATTAAGAAAACTGAAAGATCAGAGGTAAACAGTTGCACCTCACCTAAAGAAAGGCAAGACCATCAAAATTCTAATTTCACCAGAATGATACAGACTACCAAGACAAATTCACAACTGCAGAGTAGAGTATAAAAATATAATAGAAAGTAATCAACAAGAACAAAACTGCATCTTTGAGAAGGTAAATAAGATTGATGGACCCCTAGCCAGATTGCGAGAGAGAGAGAGAGAGAGAGAGAGAGAGAGAGAGAGAGAGAGAGAGAGACTAAATAAATACAATTAAAATGCAAATAAATGAAGTCACAACTGACACAGAATAAATTGAAAAGATTTCCAAAGTTTACTATGCACACCTGTATGAAAACAGACTCTTTTGTACATGACTTGTGTTCCTCTGTGTATATTCCCAGAAGAAGGATTGCTGGGACATACAGAAGGTCAATTTCTAGTTCTTTTAACAGTCAACAAACATTTTTCCATAGAGGTTATATTAGTTTGCAATCTCAATACCCAACATATTTATTATAAAATAAAGAAAAAATTAAATGAACTAAAAAATCTAGGAAAACATGGGACTTTCTGGCATCACAAACCCTTCCAAGGTTGAATCAAGAACAAACTGAAAATCTAAACATAGCAAAAATAATCCAGATAATCAATTTTGTCATAAGACATCTACCTAGAAATAAAAGTTCTGGAAGAGATGGCTTTCCAGCTGAATTGTACAAAACATATAAGGAAGATGGAATCTTATTGAAAGTATTCTGGGCAATCAAGGAAGATGGAACTTTCATCAATCATCTTATGAAGCTAACATCACACTGATACTGAAGCCTGGTATAGACTCAAAAAGGAAAAAGTATTACAGGCCAATCTTCTTGATGAACATAGATGCAAATATTCTCAATAAGATTCTAGCGGGATTACAGGTTGAGCCACCGAGCCCGGCGACACAAAAATTCTTAACAGAATTTTAGTGAATCAGATTCAACATGTATAAAAATAAATATGGCTGGGCTCGGTGGCTCAGCCTGTAATCCCGCGCCTTTGGGAGGCTGAGGTGAGTGGATTGCCTGAGCTCGCGGGTTCGAGACCCACCTGGGCAGCGAGACCTCATCTCTACAATAAATAGCACGCACCTGTAATTCCGGCTACTCGGAAGGCTGAGGCGGAAGGATCGCCAGAGCCCAGTAGGTCGAGGCTGCGGTGGCCAGGAAGCGGCCACTGCACTCCAGTCTGGGTGACAGAGTGAGACTCCAACTCAAAAAATAAATAAATAAATAAAAATAAATATGCAACATGACTAAGAGGAGTTTGTGTCTGCTATGTTAGACTGTTTTAACAGTTGGAAGTCAATTAATGTAATTCATCATGTCAGCAGACCATAAAAGTAAATTCAAATGATCATATTAATAGATGTAGAAATGCATTTGACATCATTAAACAGCATTCATGAGTTTTTAAAAAACTGTGATTTAACTGGGAACATGGATTTTGTTCAAGGTGATAATTTGCCCAAGTGGGTCTCGAACCCGCGGGCTCAGGCAATCCACTCACCTCAGCCTCCCAAGGCGCAGGATTACAGTCTGAGCCACCGAGCCCGGCAATAATTTTGGATGGTGAGAACATGTCTTTAAAAATGTATATAAATCGGAACTGGCATCCAATTCCTGTACAAAACCTGAAACCCACAGGACTTAAGAGAGAAGATAGACAAATGGGACCTTATTAAACTGACAAGCTTCTGCAAAGCCAAAGAAACCATCAAGAGAGCAGGGAGACAGCCTACAGACTGGGAAAAAGTATTTGCCAACTCCAGGTCTGACAAAGGCTTAACATCCTGGATCTACAAGGAACTGAAACGTACTGAAAAGAAGAAAACAAACAACCCCATTATAAAATGGGCAAAAGATATGAATAGACACTTCACAAAAGAAGACATTTGAGCAGCCAACAAACACATGAAGAAATGCTCAACCTCACTAATCATCAGGGAGATGCAAATCAAAACCACACTGAGATACCACCTAACTCCAGTCAGAATGGCAATTATCAACAACTCAAAAAATAACAGCTGCTGGAGAGGCTGTGGTGAAAAGGGAACACTTCTACACTGTTGGTGGGAGTGTAAGCTAGTGTAACCTCTGTGGAAAGCAGTGTGGCGATTCCTGAAAGCTCTAAAAATTGACCTTCCATATGACCCTGCAATCCCCCTACTGGGAATATACCCTGAAGAACACAAATCACTCTATAAAAAAGATACCTGCACACGTATGTTTATCGCAGCATTGTTCACAATAGCAAGAACCTGGAAACAACCATGCTGCCCATCAAAAGAGGACTGGATTAAAAAAATGTGGTACATATACACGATGGAATACTACGCAGCCATAAAAAAGAACAAAATCATGAATTTCGCAGCAACCTGGATGGAACTAGAGTCTATAATACTGAGTGACCTCTCACAGAAACAAAGATCAGAATATCACATGTTCTCACTCATATAATGGACCTTGAACATCCAATGTAATACTATAAGAAAATGACTGACAGTACTGGGAAATTATGGGGGGGGATGGGATTAACAGTAGCTAATATCTATCTGGGACTGGGAAAACACCTCTTATCAACAGGGTGCCTGAATGAAACGTAATTGTACACCTAACCCTTAACTGTACCCCACAAAACGATAATAAAAAAATTACTGATTAAAAAAATGTACATAAATATCAAATGATCTCATTTACTTATAGAATCTAAAAACGTTGAGTATGTTAAAAGAGAGCACAGAATGGTGTCTAAAAGAGGATGGTGAGGGTGATGAACAGAGAAATACATATCAGTCAAAGTTATCAAATCTCAATAACACAGGAGAAATAATTTCTAGTGATCAAATGCAGACTCGGATAAGTTGCTAATAATATGGATCATATAAATCAAAATTGCTGAAAAAGCAGATTTCAAATGTTTTCACCACAAAAACTGTAAGTATACAAGGTGGTGGACATTATCATTGGTCTGATTTACTAATTGCATATTGTATGCATTATTATAAAAGCACCTTGTTCACCAAAAATATATAAAATTATTACTGATCAATAAAATAAAATGAATTTTTAAAAAATTATATGGATACATTTTTTCAAATAAATAGCTGGCATAGAATGTTTGCTAGGTAGATCAATATTTAAATCCTGCTGGATTTGCATAATTCAAAAATGAACTATGCACAATACGTATTATAATTAAAGTGAAACTTTAATTACAACCCAAAACTCAAATAAACAGGAGATGAATGCCTAAAAATATATACAAGGTTTTGTAAGGGGAGATTTTTTTTTCCCATGACGCATTGTCAACATTGAATAAGAATCAAAAATAGAGGCAAAATATATTGAAACAATAAAATTATATTAATAAACCTGGCCACTGCATTTCTGATAAAGTTTCCAACATAGTTTGATGAAATTTGCAAAACTTGGCCTGAAACAAATAAGGAAATAATGGCATATATTTACATAGCTGATCCAAAATTAGAACAGGGAGACAGAGAAGGGCAGCTGGGAGCAAATGGAGAAAGGTGTGGGTATTCTGGAAGGTGCCAGGATGGAGTGCAGATGTTGTCCAGCCCTATTTTCTAGTACAGTGATGTGCCTTCATGCAGTCTTCATATTGGTAGGGACCACCCCTCCTACCATGCTTGTTGTCACAACTGAATGTCCTTTAACCCTTCCTTTGACCAACATTTCTGTTTGGAAAAAAAGGACCCAAGGTCACTGAGAACAGAAATTGTCTTACCCTGATTCTTACACCAACAGCCTCATCTCAGCAAAATATCTCTCATAGTCAGTGCACAGGAACTAGGATGGCTAATCAATGGCTTAGTACATTCAGGGGTGCTCAGGAGATGTCATGATTAGTATGTCCACAGGATGTGCGGCCAGATCATGCCAAAGCCTGACTCATGAGTCCTGAGTCCACCACAGTACCTCTGCCTCAGCCACACTGTCGCCGGTGGTTGAGTCTACTTCTGTGAACCTCAGAGGGTCTTTGATGACTGAAACCTTTTATGAACTACTGCTGTTTGAGACTCTGTGTACTGGCCTTCTGTTCTCCCTGCTCCATTCACAGGCATCTGATATTTGGGCATTCTCCACCTGACATATGTAGGTCTTCTCTAAGTGATTAATACCAGGGGGTTCTCTTGATTTCTAACTTGTAAAGAATTTTATCATCACTTATTTTGTCCCTTATTAGGTTTCCTGGAAATTTAGAGAATACTGTCTCAACAGGATAACCTAGAAGTATCTGGGAAAGAAGAAATAAAATGTTGCTCCAGAATTATAGTAAAGACTTGATACAATTTAAATTAAAGAATAAGTCTCAGCGTGATGATTATGATGTCTTTGTCTTAAATGGACTGAATTAAAGTCTATGCCTGATCAGCATCACCAGCATTGATGAGCTCAGGCCATTCTCACCTGGTCTCTAACTCATTAAAAAAGGGGTTTACAGGCCTTAGCCTGTCTCATGGGGACCTGTTTATCAGGAGGTACATATATGCCTGTGTAAACTTTGAGGTCAGAGCAGGTGGAACATGTACTTTAATAAGGAATAGGATATGGCTGTCATTATTGCATGGTAAATTTTCACAACATAAAACAATACTTGCCATGAGAAAGGGAATTGCATTGAGTATTCTAGGTAAAACACATGTGTGTATCCTTGCTGTGAGGACATCAGCAATACCTTCCCCACTCCATGCAGAAGCCTCTGAAAGCACAGCCTTTTACCATGGACTGTGATTGAAGGATCCTTTTCCTCTTGGCAACTGCAACAGGTGAAGATTCCTTAGTAAAATTATTAGGGCAAAGGACAGTCAAATAGGGTTTCATCTACTTTTCTTCAGAGGAGATCACACCTGATTCCATGTTGTGCAGTATACAGCTGAGGTGAAGAGGTCCAAGATAAACAAAGACAGCATCCTTTTCAGAAAAAAATTTATCAGAGTCAATTTTTTTGTCTAATTTTTATGCAATAAAATTGATTTTTCATTTATGTCATACTTTATTTTTTTACACCTAAAAACCTTATCTCCAAATCCAATGTTGCTGCAGAAGGCCCACAGGTCCCTGAATGAAGGCTTCACTATTGACATGGGCTTAAGCCTCATGACCTTGAAGCGTCATCCACACAGCTAATCCTTCAAAGAGAGATGTCCCTTCCTCACAGTTGTTTTGTTTTCTTCAATCATTTATTAGTATTCTTATGAGCTCATGGGTACTTAGTTTATACTTGGGGTGAAATACGAAATCCTCCCTTTTTTCTATACTATCACATGCTACAAAGCACTGTAGCTAATCTTGTATATCTCCTCTCCCAGTCCCAGAACCCAGAACTGGTCAATCATCTAATGAGCCCTGTTTCCTTCTGTTGCAAACTGGTGTTATAAAACAAGGTCTAGAATGTGCTTATTGCTACTGAGGTATCATTGGAACACAAAGTAACAGATATTAATCCTCAATGTCAAGGTGATTATGATTCTTATAAAGGATATCATATTCAAGGCAGTAATCAGTGTAATCTCACTAACAGAGATATATAAATTGACTATTTGTTATAGTATCCATAAAAAAGAGTTAGGTCTGTATAATTCGAAGAGTTCTAGGCCAAAGAAGCAATTTCTAACTTGAATGACCATGACAGAGAGGCAACAGCCTTCAATCAATTCCCACATGTGAGCAAACTTTAGACCCAAAAACTCCACATGAAGGGTCCCCTGAGGTAGAACCCTTTGACGTTGCTAAGAAAGTGTACTGCTACACTTTATCTCATCTTTCCACAGGCGACAGATAATAGGGTGACTTCATTGAGTAATGAAAATAACTAGAATCTTCAGTGATCACTAAACATTTGACTTTCTTTTTCATACATCCATATTTTTGACTGACAATGATTTTTAAAAACTCACTTGATATTGACATATTTTATGTTTTCTTCCCACGGATTGTCTTACTCTACCTTTGCCGTGGTTTTACTGTGGACATTTGTGTGAATTGAATCCTGGATACATTTGACATTTTTTTTTTTTTTTGAGTTGGAGTCTCACTCTGTCACCCAGACTGGAGTGCAGTGGCTGCTTCCAGCCACCGCAGTCTCGACCTGCTGGGCTCTGGCGATCCTTCCACCTCAGCCTTCCAAGTAGCCGGAATCACAGACATGTGCTACCACGCCCGGCTGATTTTTTGATTTATTGTAGAGATGAGGTCTTGCTGCCCAGGCGGGTCTCGAACCCGCGGGATCAGGCAATCCACTCACCTCAGCCTCCCAAAAGTGCGGGATTACAGGCTGAGCCACCAAGCCCGGTTGGCATTTTTTTTTATTGCAGTATCCAGCAGACTTGAAGGTGTTCCTTCTACAGCTGCCAGACAGTTCTGATTTCTCCCAGGATGCCATGTATTTGTTTCCCACTTGGCTTTGAGTTACATTTTGTGCTATACTAGAGGTAATTCCTCTCTTTCAACTCTCCCCAGTGCATCCCAGTGATGTATTTATTTGACAACTGTTAGTGTGTTTGAAAGTGTGAGAAGGAGAAATCAAAAAACAAAAGGACAATGCCTTTGTGCATAACTGATTTTCTGAATATCTTGATAAAGATGACAGCTCAGCTGTGTCAATATGTATCAATAACATACTTTAAGTATGTGAATATTGTTATCCCAGTTATGCAGAGTAAAGCTGTTACAGATAAACAAATTGACAACATTGGTAGGAAAGGAGTGAGAGACGGATTACAACAAGAAAAAGCCAAAGACTCCTTAAAATTTATCTATATGAACACTGCTTCTGTTTATGTCTTAAGGAAAATACAACAGTGCCACAAAAATTCTGTACTTATATTAAGAAAATATGGGTTCTGCAAACCCCAGTGTGCATTAGCTATGCCTCCTCTGGAGTTGAATAAGAAAAGCAGTAAGGTCCTAGGATGAGATCCAGACATGAGAACTCATTCTTTATGGATGTGCAATCTTGGAAACCATACAACCACACCCTGCTTCTTATGTTGACATTTACTTCTGTAAAATAGAGGTAGCATTGACAAATACATTACACAGATTTGGGGCATTTTTAAAAGATGAAATAAGAAATGCAGTATTAAGTTTTTATCACAGCACAATCACATAATAAAAAAATTATATTTTTTTCAAATACCATCCTTGCCACAAAGATTTCTTAATTCATTCCTACATGCCCTGGGCCCTTCCCTCTCTGAGGCGTCCCATTACAGAGTTTATTATATAGCTGGAGACATGAAAATAGGTTCCTCCCTCTGCTGATGAAAACCAGTTCAGCCCTGACCCTGCAGTTCTGAGATAGGAGCCCTGGGATTCCCATTTATTCGCATTTGGTGACCAGAACTGAATACCAACTATGCACCATGGAGTTTGGGCTCAGCTGGATTTTCATTGTTGGTGTTTTAAAATGTATTTTGTGGGAACTAGAGATATTGAGAGTGTGAGTGAATGTGATTGAGATAAACAGTGGATATTTGTTGCAGTTTCTGACCAGAACATCTCCATGTTTTTAGGTGTCCAGTGTGTGGAGCAATTTGTGCAGTCTGGGGGAGGCTTGGTCCATCCCAGGGTTTCCCTGAGACTCTTCTGTGCAGACTATGGATTCACAGTCAGTAGTACTGAATGAACTGGGTCCACCAGGCTCCAGGGAAGCAGGTATAGTGGGTTGGTTTTATTAGAAAAAAACTGAAAGCCAGATTCATCATATCAAATGATGATTCCCAGAAAACTATCTATTTGCAAACGAGGACACTGCTGTATATTGCTATTCAAGACACACAGAAATTGGATCGCAGTGTGAGCGCTGAAACAAAAAATATCCCTGCAGGCACATGGGCCCAAAATCTGCTACAGGGGGTGCTCACCATCCAGCCAGTACTGAAACTCACTAGGAAACCAGCGCAGGAAGCAGCTGGGAAGGGAGACTCTTTTGGACCAGTATTCTCCTGTCCTGTGCCAATTCTTGGAAACCTCTGGAAACTAGTCTTGCTCAATTCTCTGGGGTCCAACTTCTCACATTTTCTCTGCAGGCAACTAAAGAACAAGTGACTTTCTCTGCAGAGGAGATGTCATCACTGACTGTAGACCTTTCCTTTACCACATTCCTAGAGGACACAATATCCTTTTCACCAAGCAATCATCTTGAGTATTATCATCTTCCTTTGACTGAATTTTTTTTTCTTTTTTAGCCAAATTATATCTCCTTCTCGTAGAATTTTTGTTCTTTTCATGAGGATCCATTAGAGTTCAATTAGAGACACAAACAAGCAAGAGAAGAACGTTTCCTACGTGGATCTGGCTCCAGTAATCTTGTGTGTGAGTAAAAATAGACTTTAAAAAGTGCTTCTGTTCCATGGGTCACAGGCCCTGAGGTACACTTGGTATGAGACGAGAATGGAGCATAACCAGCAGGCTGGGAACACAGATGGATAAGACCCCTGCCTTCCTGATGTGGAGGGGTCTACACAACACTGGCATCACTCTAGAGAATAAACCACACTAACCTCTCAGGGTCTGACTCCAATAAGGTGACATGCAGAGCAGTATCACCTGAGCTGCTGACAAAGGGACTGCCTACTCCTCCCAGTTCTTGAGGGTCTCCCCTTCTTGTAGGCATATGAACTCCATAGTCTTCAGAATTTTCAAGGAGTTCACCCAGAAGGTATCTGTCCTCTGCCCTAGCTGTGGGATTCAGCCCTGATGCGGTGTGCAAAGTCCCAGGCAGCAGGAAGATCTCAGAGTGCCCACACTTTCAAGGTCTCCCCCATTACTAGAAGTAAGATCCAGGCCCATCCTGAGTTTGGGGTATGACACAGACCCCACCTCTAGAGGGATGCTGGGTAGCCATACTAGCATGTGATGCAGCATCACTTTTTCCAATCATCTGAACTCTCCCAGGCAAAAGGTAGCACATGCTCACCCTGGAGAGACCCGCCCCACATACAACTTCTAGCTGAGGTCTGGAGATATTTCGACCAGACAAGGAAGTGGTTATGTCTCCTCATTGGAGGCTTTTAAGTGAGCTTTCCTATACCAAGATTTCAGAACTAATAGTTTGATCCAGTCTCTTCACAGAGCCAACCTGTGCAGGTGAAATGAAGACACAACCACACAAGAGATTCCCATGTGAGAAGGTGGAGTGTAGTGGCCCATTGTTGATCCCGGTACACAAAAACCCTGATCCATCAAACTCTTTTCCAGGTCTTCTGATCCTAGATTAGCACCTGCCTCTGCTCTTGGGAAGACATCCCATCCAGTGTCCTCTGGGCTATCGCAGGCTCTTAGATATGCTTCTCAATGTGGACCAGCAGGTCTGTGGGTCTCATGCGATCCTCATAGATTCAGCGTTGGCTGCACCCACTGGATGGGTTTGGGCCAGTTTTGACCTATCAGGGGAGCCTGGACCATTCTCAGGCGTGTCTGCAGTTTCCATATGACAGAAGAACAGGTGAACTATATAGTGTGAACATGGCCCCATTCCCAAGTGTAGGGTATTTTCTGTTGCTCTATGTGATAAGGACATAGGCAGAGACCTAAGTCAGTGTGTGGGATGAGCACCAAGGGATAGACACAGGGAGAAAGGGAACATTTCCTGACCATTATTGTAAACACCAGGAAGAATCTTCTCTCTCTATTGCTCTGAGCCCCCGTCTCACTGTTGTCTCCCAGAAGCCTTCTCCTTTTCTTCTCTCCCTCTCCCTCTCCCCTCCCCACACTCCTTCTATTTCTTTTCACTTTCCTTCCTGTGTAAAACTTGCTGTGTGTATTTTGGTTTAGTTGGTGGGTTCTCATAAGTTTATTATTAACTTCTTCATTCTCCATTCTCTTTGAACCATTTTGGTTTACTCCTCTGAATGTAACAAACCAAAACGTTCTTTATTGTGTCTATGGTTTCTTTTTCCTTCACTTTATGTATTCTGTATAAAGAAAAACCTCTATTTAATTTTTCCATTCAGGTGTTGTATTTTTCACCATCTAGAATTTTGTTTAATACATTATATTTTTTAGCTTATAAAATTTCACATTATTTCTGCATTCTTCTATTATCTCACTGAACAGGTTGATGAAATTTTAAAAAATTTCTTGTCAGGTAATTAATATATGACATTTTAAATTTTGTCAGTGAAACCTCTTTCTACATTCTTAAATGACCATAGCATTACATAAATCTCAGATGGAGTTAGGGACATCCCAGGTCACACACTGAGGTGGGATGGAGTGTGCTCTGGTCTCCACCAATACTTATTCCATAAACTCAGGCCAATCTTGGGTGCCACAGTTACAGAACATCCAGAGGGCAGTATTCCTGGGAATTAGTTTAGGGCACCTGTTTGCTGGAGTGAGAAGCTTTTCTCTGTCCATTTTGTACTTATTTAATTATCAAACAATTAAAGGTATGTTTTTCTTACTAAGAATTGCCCATATTTTCCTCTAACATGGCGCACACATGTTTACTGCCAGACAGGCACTTCTAGAATCATAGATGAACCCGGTTTATCTGGAACAGACCCTGTTCAAGGAACAAACTAGTGGTTTGCATGCAATGGGTAATTACTATGATTGTCTAGAGGATAGATATGAACTAGCATAAGGTGACACTCCACATTCTTGTAGTCTTTCCTTCCAGGGATCTCTAGCTTCTCAAGATTACAATATAAACAAATTAGGTCTGTCTCTGAATTGGAGTGGACTAGTCATTAGAAAAATATCAGTAGGCTCAGCTTAAACCTTAGCAAGTCCCAGGACACAGAAGCTGAGTACCATTTAAAAAAAAATCTACAAAACCCTTCCTGGGAAGAAAATACTGAGAGAGACTGAGTGGGGACTCATGAGAAAGTGGCCAGGGCACTACTGGTGCAGCAGCCAGTGCTGCCGCTTCCTTTCTTGGTCCCTGTCACTTCCCAAGACACAGAAGACAAGTGTAATATTTTTTTTAATAGACAAAATCTTCCCTGTGAAGTAGCAGGGAGAGACTAACAGCTCCAGGCTCTCTCTCACCATTGCAGCAAGAGAACATGCCAGGTCCAAGCTTTGCTTCGTCACTTCAGTACCTGGCCAAACACTGGCAGCAAGGGCTATGGAGGGAACCCAGGCAAAGTCCCATGAGAGAGGAAGAGAGACACCCCACCACCATCTTGAAGGCAGGACAGGAACATGCTCTGACTTGGTCACCACAGAGCAACAGACTCCAGTTCTGTAACTGGTAGATCAACTATTCGTGGGTTGATCATGACCCAGAGTGAATGTCCTCAAAGCACAAACTTCAGGGGGACCTGAAGAGTGCTGAACCCCAGGCACCCATCCCCTATTCTGATCCAGCTGTGGGACAAAGGTTGTGGCCAGAATAAGATGAGGAAGACCTCAAAAGAGATCAGTGAAAAATCCAGAGCTCAGATTAGGGAAGAATAGAGGACTGAGGAAACATCAGAAGGAAAGCCTCTCCCACTGGCACTGAATAACAGAAGTAAAGAGGAAAGCACGAGATCTGTCACAAATGAGGAAAGAAACAAAGAAAGAGCACAGGAAATTTCACATGCAACAAAAGAAAACTCCTGAAAAATTAGCTCTTAGAGCCCAAAAAATGGAAGTCACCAACAACTGCCTCCAGAATATGGCACAGATTAGATAATGGATGGAAACAGTGAATAAGACACCAGAAAGACAAGATGCAACACTGAAATAACTTGTAACAGAGATTCTGGTAATAAAACATTTCATCCAAGAAATAAATGACAAGATGACAGGTATGGAAAGCAGAAAAAATCCAGCCAGATAATGAATCTCAGAACTTGAAAACCAGAACATGGAATTAACCCTACCTATAAAAAACACAGAAAGAAAACTCAGGAAGAAAGAACAAAGCCTGCAAGAAGACTGAACTTACACCTGATTTGTATTCCAAAAGAAGAAAGGGAAAAGGAGAAATCCTTGGAGCAAGTATTCCAGGAAGTAATCCAAGAAAACACTCTCCATCTCACCAGTGACATGACCAGCCAAAACTAGAGATACAGAGAACCCCCACAAGACATCAAATGAGAAGACCAACCCCTGGACATATAGTAATTCACCTACAAAAGGCAGACACAAAAAATTTCTAAAGGCAGCAAGAGAGAAAGTTCAGACCAACAAGCAGGGAAATCCAATCAGAATAACTGCAGACCTATCAGCAGAAACACAAGAAAGAAGGGATTGGAGTCCAATATTCAAAGTCCTCAAAGATAAATTATGTTAACCACCTATTTTCTATTCAACCAAGTTCAGCTTCATCAGTGATGGAGAATTAAAATCCTTCCCAGACATCTGACCTCAAAGAGATTATTCAGCTTCCAGACCAGCTCTACAGGAGACACTTAAAAATATATTAAACACATATGGAAGAAAAAAAAAAGAATGACCACACACTTCCCAAGAGAATAGCAGAGCACAGAAATAGCAGAAATACAGTGCAACAAGAAACTTAAGGACACACACATACATCAACCCCAAAACCAAAAGAAAACAAAGAAAAAAATTTTATATGAACTTTATGACAGTAATAAACAATTTCTATAATCAGCCTGAATGTGAATGGACTAAATGCAGAACTAAAAAGACACACAATGGCAAACTGTATAAGAAACCATGACCCAATGATTTGCTGCATCTAGGAAAGTCACCTCACCACAAGAGACACACACACAGACTCAAAGTTAAAGGATGGAAAACGAGTTTCCAGACAAATGGATCACAAAATAAGGCAGAAGTCGTGATCTTATATCAGACAAAACAACTTTTAAGCTATCAACAATTTGAGATACAAAAGGACACTACATAATTATAAAAGGTTCAATCCATCAACAAGAAATATCCATCCTAAATATATATGCACCCAACAGTAGCATCGGTATTTACAAAGCAAATAATAAGTAAACTAAGAAAGATATTGACTATTATAGCAGGGGGCTTCAATACCCCACTAACAGCCTTAGATAGTTCATCAAGGCAAAAAAGCAACAAGAAGATCCAGAACCTAAACTTGACCCTGGATCAAATGGACTTAACAGATATCTACAGACTATTCCACCAAGCAACCATTCATGTCGTGGTGAGTAGATTATGCATTCTACTCACCACCACACGGAACATGCTCCAAGATTGATCACATTCTCAGCCATAAATCAAGAATAAGAAAATCCCAAAAGTTCGAAATATTTCCATGGACCCTCTCAGTCTGCACTGGAATAGAAATAAATATCAACACCAACAAAATTTCCCCAAAGTTCACAAAGACATGGATACCAAATAGCATGATGCCGAACAACTACTGGGTTAATGCTGAAATCAAAGCAGAAATTAAAATATTCCTTGAAACAAATGAAAATGAAGATACAACCTACCAAAATCTCTGGGGTGCCATTAAAGGAGTTATTTTTTAAATTATTTATTTTATTTTAAAGATGTGGGGTACAATTCAGGTTTAGATGTACAAACATTGATTTTCAGGTACTCTTTTAGATGAAGTGTGCTCTCCCTCTCCCAGCAGTTAAGTTCAGCTGTCAATCCCACCCTCCCTCCCCTGAAATTTTCCCACTGCTGCCAATCACTTTCTTATAGTATTATGATAATTGTTCAAGGTCCACTTATGAGTGAGAACATATAGTACTCTATTCTTTATTTCCGTGAGAGACCACTGAGTATGATCGACTCTAATCAATCCAAGTTGTGGTGAAGTCTATATAGTTTTCCTTCATTAAGGAAATAAGGCTGCATACTATTCTTTGTGTATATGTTCTACTTTTTAAAATCCAATCCAGCTTTGACAGGCAGTATGGTTGATTCAATATTTGTGCTATTGTAAATAAAGTTGCAGCAAATGTATGTGGAGCTGTCTTTTTTGTTTAATGATTTGAGTTCTTCCAGGCATATTCATAATAGGGGGATTGCTGGGTCATATGGAATGTCAATTTCTAATCCTTTTAGAAATCAACACACTGTCTTCCAGAGAGGTTGCATTACTTTGCATTGCCACCAGCAGTGTAGAAACATTGTTTTTTCTCTGTGTCCTCGCCAACAACTGTTGTTATAAGTTTTATTAAGGATGGCCATCCTTCCTGGGGTTAGGTGGTATCTCAATGTGGTTATGATTTGCAAGAAACAACTATTATACTTACACTTCACACACTGGACTCATAGAGGAGAAAACTCTCACCAAACAGCCCTGTCAGTGATTGTGGCATCTGAAACTTTGAACTGAGTTCAACTTCTGTCTTTTTTCTTAGAGGTCCTAGGGCCCCTATGGTAAGCTGGATTTTTCCAGTACTCCTAGAAATGAGAATTAAGAATTTTCCCCCTCTGAAAATATCTGCCAAACTTAGAAAATAAGACATAGTGGTTTTTTTTCAACACTTAAAAAAAAAATATATTTATTTATTTATTTTAAAGATGTGGGGTACAATTCAGGGTTAGGTATGCAAACATTGATCATGCTGATACCCTTGTTGATGTGGTATGCCCCTCTCTCCCCTAGCAGTTTCTCTCGACTTCCAGTCCCACCCCCCTCCCCTGAAAGTTTCCACTCCTGCCAATCGCTTTCTCATAGCATTATAATTGTTCAAGATCACCTTATGAATGAGAACCTACGGAACTCAGTTCTTTGTTTCTGTGATAAATCATTGAGCATGATAGACTCCAAATCCACCCAATTTGATGCAAAGTTCGTATACTTGTTCCTCTTTATAGCTGCATAATATTCCATTGTGTATATGTACCACATTTTTTAAATCCAGTCTAGCTTTGATGGGCAACACAGTTGGTTCCATGTTTTTGCTGTTGTGAATAGAACTGCAACAAACAGACATGTGCAGGTATCTTTGTCATAAAATAATTTGAGTTCCTCTGGGTATATTCCCAGTAGGGGAATTGCTGGGTCATATGGAAGGTAGATTTCTAGTTCTTTCAGAAATCGCCACACTGTCTTCCAAAGTGGTTGTACTAGCCTGCACTCCTACCAGCAGTGTAGAAGTGTTCCTTTTTCTCCACATTCTCACCAGCATCTGTTATTGTTTGTTTTATTAATGATGGCCATTCTTACAGGGGTTAGGAGGTATCTCAATGTGGTCTTGATTTGCATTTCTCTGATGAGGAGTGAGTCTGAGCACTTTTTCATGTGTCTGTTGGTTGCCTGTATATCTTCTTTTGAGAAGTGTCTTCATGTCTTTTGTCCACTTTTTAAAGGGGCTGTTCTTTTTTTTTTTTTCCTTTTGGTGCATTTGAGTTCCTTGTAGATCCTAGATGTTAGACCTTTGTCAGATATACAGTTGACAAATATATTTCCCATTCTGTGGGCTGTTTCCCTGCTCACTTGATTGTTTCTTTTGCTTTGCAGAAGCTCATAATTTGATGAGGTCCCACTTGTCTATCTGATTTATTAGGGTTCTGAATACGAATTGATTCCCAGTTCCAATTTCCATAAGGGTGTCTCCTGCACTTTCTAAGAGTCTTATAGCTTGAGGTTTTACATTTAGATCTTTGATCCATGTAGAGTTAATTTTTGTGTATTGTGATAGGTAGGGGTCCTGTTTCAATCTACTGCATGTGGTCAGCCTGTTTTCCCAGCGCTATTTACTGAATAGGTTCTCCTCTCCCCAGTGGTTGTTGTTGGAGGCTTTTTCAAAGATGAGTTGGTTGAGGAATTGAGATTTTGCTTCCAGAATCTCTATATAGGACATAGTTTTATTTCTAATTCATCATAATAATATTACTTCAAATTTCTGAAAAAGAGTCACCAAAAATTGATGTTTTATGATTATTTCCATCCATCTGGGAAATATCTTTTGGAAATTTAGATTAGAATACATACTATGTTGAGGCTTAATGTTTGGTGTAAAGATATTCTATAACATATATGGTACTTCAATTTTTTTCTTCATTGACTTCCACCATTATATTAGTCAAGTCTTTGGTATGTATAAGTGCATCTGACAGTTCTTAATCTTGTTCATTTTCATGAGTCTTTAGAGAATATTAGAACCTCATTTGTTTGCCAGTCATCTTGTTCTACTTTGATTAACATTTTCTTCTTTAATTTATATTGATATTCTCATATTTTTGTATACTCAGTGAGAGAAAAACTAGTCCACATATTCAGCATTTTCATTACAATAGCCTCAGCTAAATACTCAAGTATTGTTGCTTAAAATTCTAAATTCTATTAAATATAACAAAAAACAGATAAACAAGCTGTCATTTTATAAAGAGAAACTTACACTACCAAGGATCTAATCACATGATAAGGACATGACCAAGCATGTATTCCTAGTAGTGTTCTGAGATGAGAGGTCAAACAGGACTTCTTAGCCCAGGAATATGGGGTAATAGGTTGATGAACTGTGAACAGCCCCCTGGCTCCCTATTCTATAATTACAAGTAAAATTACTACTGATAACTCAAATTGGCACCATATTGCAATGAAGCAAGAATGGATGTGTCCACATACTAGGTCACAAAGTGAGGAGAGGTGTAATGTTTCACTCTCCACCACTGCTTGCTAATCAGGCAAAAACTCATAATTCTCTGATACATGGCCTTGGAGGGCTGTACTCAAAGAGCGATTTTAGCTGACTTTCTTTCTGAAGCTGGGAGCTTCTTTCTGTCCATTGTGTACTTTTACCTGCTACAACTTGTTACATGTGCACTTCTATTGCTAATCATCACATATTTCCTTTTTTTTAAACATGAAACATACACTGTGTTATACATTCATAATTCACTGACCAAGGCATAGACCACAACTAATTGACTTTCAGAGATTGTCTGACTGTGTACACAAAGATGAGGCTACTGTTCTAACATATAAGTGAGCTGAGGAACTCCTTTTAGATATATGCTTGAACAACACCATAGATATCCAGAAGAAGGATTGAGGATTTACATTTCTCAACATTTTTCCTCAAGAAAAGAGTATAAATGTCCAGGATGTTCCTGCAGACACTAAGGAATATACAAGAATGAGAAGGATTACAAGTTGCTGGAATTTAAATATTAGGAATGATGACCATCTAACCATAGAGGTCTATGCTTCTATAAGCTTCACAGCATGGATGAATTTGGTTCCATATTTATTCTTGAATGTATATGGTTGTGAAGCCATTTCAAACTGAATAAATGTTTACCCATGTTAAATGAGTCATATAAAGATGTTCCAGTCATACAAAATTCAGGAAAAAACCAGATATATGTCATTAAATAGTTCACTTATTAACTAGTGGGAAAGGCCAGTAAATCAATGTTGATATCTAAATATTTGAAGGTACCTGGAATTGGGGATATTTAATGCATGCACATATCTGGAAGTAGTGATGTTGGACAATTTTCTCTAACTTCTCAGTGATCTCTGATTGTCTCATATGACATATTTAGAGTCTAAAATAAGAGAACCCTGGGAATGCTGAAGAGTGAATGTCAGAGGACTGAGATTTGTGAGAACATAGTCAGCATCTTCCTCCCATGTAGAGCACCACAGACAGGGACCTCGCCACATTCTCTTTCATATTTGCATGAAAACTCAATGTTCACATGCATCTACAAGGGAGTCACCCAGAAGAAGCCAACCTCTAAATGATCTTCTTGGAGTCATGAACCTAACCTTCAAGAATATGAAATACTTGTGGATCTTGTACTTTCTAGAGACAGCTCCCAGAAGAGAGTGTCTCATGATTCAGACATGAATAAATAAGGATGCTTCATCTGAGCACATGAACCACTGTGGTTCTTTCTGTCCCCAGTGACCAGTCACAGGTACAGCTGCAGCAATTGGGCACAAGACTAAATAAACTTGCATAGTCCCTCGTCCTCACCTGTTCTGTCTCTTATTCGCTGTCTTTGATGTTTATTGGTGAAGTTTTGTCAACTAATGACAAGAGAAGGGGCTGAAATAGTTGTCTTCCTCCATTATGGTAAAAACACAAATTGAAATCAATTCCTCATGGGTTAAGCACTATTTACACCAGCTTCTGTTGAGATCACTGGTTAAATCCATGAATCACTTCCTTTAAATTCTTATCAAATATTTCTTAGGAATTTTCTTAGTGTCCTTTTCAAAACAAAAAATTTCTTTTTGTTCGACAGATTTTCTGTTAATTATGTTAGCATTTACAACAATGTAAAAGTAAGGTAGAGTTAACTAAATTTCAGAGACAGAAGAAATAATAGTGAAGGGAAGGGCTAGGTACTAATGTCCTCATCTTATGCAATAGGGAGTCTAAGAATACAGTGCATAGCAAAATATATGCTACAAGTCTTAGCAAGTTATTAAGTTGCAAGGTAAGAAAAAAGACTGATGTGTAGCTATATTAGGAGGAAAAGAAGGGAGTGATTTGGAATTGAGTAAACTTTAAATTCATTACATAGAGTCAATAGATATGTGATTGATTAATGAAGAGGACAACTTTACTAGAGATACTGAAACAACAGCTAGAAGTGTTAACACTTCAGATTTGGTCTGTAGTTGGAAAGCATTGGGGAAAAGCCTGTCATTTTCCTGTCCATTGGTTTATTGTAGGAAATATGAAAATGGGGCCTCAGTGGAAAGATAATGGTGAAAATGCAACTAATATCACTGAATTGTACTCTTAAAAAGGGATACCTAGCCAGGCTTGGTGGCTCAGCCTGTAATCCCAGCACTTTGGGAGGCCGAGGTGAGTGGACTGCCTGAGCCCGCAGGTTCGAGACCCACCTGGGCAACTTGGCGAGACCTCATCTCTACAATAAATCAAAAAATTAGCTGGGAGTGGTAGTGCGTGCCTGTAGTTTCAGCTACTTGGAAGGCTGAGGTGGAAGGATCGCTGGA
The DNA here is from genome assembly GCA_027257055.1 of Cephalopachus bancanus. Taxonomy (NCBI): domain Eukaryota; kingdom Metazoa; phylum Chordata; class Mammalia; order Primates; family Tarsiidae; genus Cephalopachus; species Cephalopachus bancanus. The sequence goes on from JAPVLO010001188.1 coordinate 176,688, forward strand.
GCCCAGCAGGTCGAGGCCGCGGTGGCCGGGAGCGGCCACTGCACTCCAGTCTGGGCGACAGAGTGAGACTCCAACTCAAAAAAAAAAAAAGGGGATACCTTATGAGTGAGAACATGTGATATGCAGATCTTTGTTTCTGTGAAAGATCATTCAGTATTATAAACTAATTCTATCCAGGATGCTGTGAAGTTCATGATTTTGTTCTTCTTTATGGCTGCATAATATTCCATTGTGTATACGTACAACTTTTTTTTTTTTGACGTGGAGTCTCACTCTGTCACCCAGACTGGAGTGCAGTGGCCGCTCCCAGCCACCGCAGCCTCAACCTGCTGGGCTCCGGCGATCCTTCCTCCTCAGCCTTCCAAATAGCTGGAACTACAGGCACGCGCTACCATGACCGACTAATTTTTGATTTATTGTAGAGATGAGGTCTCACCAAGTTGCCCAGGCGGGTCTCAACCCAGCGGGCTCAGACAATCCCCTCACCTCAGCCTCCCAAAGAGCAGGATTACAGGCTGAGCCATGGAGCCCAGTTATATACAACTTTTTAATCCAGTCCTCTTTTGATGGGCAGCACGGTTGGTTCCATGTTCTTGCTATTGTGAACAATGCTGCAATAAACATATATGTGCGCATCCGTAACACTATAAGAAAAGGATTGACAGTAGTGTGAAACTCTGGGGGGGGGGCCAGGGAGGTGGGATTGACAGTAGCCATATCTGCCTGGAGAAAGTGGGGGGCACACCTCATCAACAACAGTACCTGCACAATGTATATTTGTATAACTAACCCTGAATTTTATCCCACAATTTTAAAATAAAAATAAATGATAAAAAGGATACCTTGGCACCTTTATGCTGTATGTATTTTACCACTATGAAAATTGTAAAATGAGAAAAAGTAGATATTTTTATATGCTGTTTTGTGTAAATCTCTCTTCAATTCACCTATCTTTTATGACAAATTACCATAAGCAGTCATGAGCAAGCAAAATACTCCTTGCACACTTAGTTTTGAAATCACCTCAGCTAAATATCCAGTTTCATTACTGTGATGGTCTACCTTTCACAATAAAACAGAAAAAAATTCAATTCCTCAGGCTATTTGACAATTTATGACAAGAGAATTTATTCCTTCCAGTTACCAATGCTGAGGTCCTCATTTTAATTAGACCTCATCAGAAGTGCCTTTAATGTCCATATTTCTACCAACATTCTGATCATGGCTATTACTCTGTTCTTTACACTGATTATATCTCACTCTCTTTTTCTGATCCTTACTTTCTGAGCCCTCATCAGACTCAACATTCAGATGTCCAGTGTCATTAGGGAATTTTTAGTGTTTTTGCATTCACCTCAGAAATATTTTAGCATCTACCCATGATCCAGTTCCAAAGCAAAGCACACATTGTATATATTTGTTACAGAAGCAGGCCATTTATCATTCCCATGAACTATCTCAGGCAGTGATAATTTGGGCTGCCATAATAAAATGTCATAGAATGGGTGGCTTAAACATCTGAAATTAATTTTGTTAAAATTCTTGAAGTTGGAAGCTGGAAAGTACAAGATCAATATGCTACATAATGTTGTCAGTTGTTTGTTGTGAGGGGAAATTTTCTAGCATGAAAATGCAAAATGGTACAGCCACATTGGAAAATAGTTTGGCAGGTTCTTACAACACTAACCATACTCTTACTGTATGATCCAACAATCACAATGGAATTGTTTTTTACCTGAAGGAGTTTAAAACGTGTTCACACAAAAAGTTGCAAGGTGTATTTATAGCAGCCTTTTTTTTTTTTTGGTAATTGGAATAAACCCTGTGTCCTTCAACAGGTGAATGGATAAATGAAATGTAATACTTCCATACAATATAATATTATTGAACACTAAAAAATGAACTATAAAAGCAATGAAATCATGGAGGAAACTCAAATACGTATTATTGAGTAAAATAAGCCAATAGGAAATAGCTGCATACTATAGGATTCCAAGTATATATTCTGAAAACGGCAAAAAAAAATGGAGACAGTAAAAAAGGGTCCATGCTTGCCAGCAGTTCAAGGAGAGACAGAAATATGTAAGCAGAGCACAGAGGACTTTAAGAACACCGAAACTACTTTGTTTGATAACACAGAGGTAGGTGCATGTAATTATAAAACATTCCAAACACACAGAATGCACAGCACCAAGAGTGCATGCTAATGTAAACTACAGACTCTAAGTGATATTGACGTTAAATGTGGGGTCATCATCTGTAATAAATGTACCACTCTGGTGGGGGATGTTGACAATGGGTGAGTCAGTGCATATTTGGGGGCAAGAGATATATTGAACATATCTGTGCCTTCTACTCAATTTTGCTATGGCAATGAAACTGCTCTAAAACATAAAGCCTATTTTCAAAAAATAATAATAGTTTCATTAGTACCTCACATCTACTATCTCATTTAATTTTAATTACCTCCCCATCTAAGATCCTTTCTACAATTATATTAATATTAAGAGTAGGGATGCAACTTATGAATTCTATTCATATCAAACAGTGATTTCAAAGCAGCGATTTCAATGCTCTGCAAGTTCATTAGTCATACAGAAGGAAATAAAGCACTCTTCGTATCCTCTCCACCTAGCCAATGCTTACTGAAGACATTGCAGAGGTAATCTCCTCACATGTAGACCATTGCCCCTCACAGGGTAACTTTTCCTCAAAGTCTAGTACAACCTGAGAATGTAAGAACACCTCCATTTCCTTACCTCTTCCTTGCACTTCACCTGGGAATAGCTTTGTAATTCCTGTGTCTTGAGTTTAAAAAATCAGCTTCCCTGTTCTGGGTGTGAGGTCCCAGGGCAGCTACTTGATCCAGCCCCTGGTTAGAGACATCATTCAGAACATCACAGCATTTCAGAACCAGCTTTCACTTATTGTACTTTCTGAATTTCAGGTTCTCTGGAAGAAAATTGAAATTGTTGAGACTTTTTCACAGGTGTTCTGTTTGGTCATTCTTCTATGTCTCTGCACATTCAGTTATGTTAGGCCAGTGTCACTTATAAATAGTGAGATAAAATCCCCGCTTCAAGTAATAGTGCAAAGATGACCTCAGGGAACTTTTGCATTTTGATCCATCATCTTCAAAGGCATTAGTAAGTGTCTAAGTATTTAGAAAGAAATGCTTTTTAAAATTCATCAAAAGTATTATTATAGGAAAACTACCTCCTCCAAGAACTAGAAAGCCAGAAGCAGCCAGAATCACAGGAAAGAACTGCTTATCTGGATTAGAAACTTCTGGAGCGTTACGCAGTTAGTGACACTTACAGGGTAATTAACTTGAATGTCTAGCAGACAGGTATAAACTAGTAAGGGAGGAAGAGTTTCCAGGGTCCACACACCCTGAAATCCAGTGACTTTTCTTCTTCCAGGACCCCACATGTTCTTGTGGTGACAGTACAAATAGATACTGGCTCTGAAATGTCCAGGACTAGTAACTGACATACATCCAGAGTCTTCTCCAGATGGACTACCCAGTGGAAGGACTTTTTCATAATATTAATCTGTGTAGGGGAAATATTTCCCATTGCAGACTTCTTCTCCCATATACCCTTTATAATGCAAATGAATAAATTTAGGCAATAAAGGTAAGATTCAAGAAAATAGTTTTGGGATGCTGCAGTCAGGGAAGACAGTAAAAAGAGGTGAAAACTGTGTAAAGTTCTATGTAAAGGTCAGGTCACAGCTCAGAGGAAGAAGGCCAATACAGTACTGGGATTATATTGTGACAACACATCATGAACCTCTCCCTCACTCCTTAACTTCTCATCAGTACAATTAATCTGGATTTATGATGAACTGGTGGCAATGCATAAACTCTATCTGAGGAGAAGAACTTAGGGAATCCCATAAAAAACAAAAAAGAAAAGCTCTCGGATAGTAAAACACTGTTAAGGTTCTAACACCAACAACTTCCAAATCTAGAACAGGTAGGTATCTCCTTCCTTGTCCTCTGATTAATTTCTCAGGAAGCATCTGCAGGGTTCCCAGGTGAGAACAGTTGAGCCCAACATGCATGCACTTGCCAAGACTTCTCTTTTATCCTGTTTCCTTTAGGTCAATTTTTAGACGTAAGTCACATGCCTAGACCTAATGTATGTGTGGTGGACACCTCCCATGTTCTAGATACTATGAAGAAGTAAAATTAGGGACCTATTACTTTAAAATTATTCATAGTGATTGAGCGATTTGCCTGTTTGGATGTGTGCGGGTATGTATTTGCATCAATTTTGTATGCGGGCTTTGGGTCATTGGGATCTGTCTTGAAGGTACTGTCTGATTTGAACTTTCACCACGTTTCCAAAAAAGATAAAACGACCCCCTCAAATTTTCCAAATGGTTCTAGATCCAACAAGTATATAACTGTACCAGAGCATCTGGCAGCACTTGGGTAGGGTTTCCTGACGATTTCAAAAAAAATCTTACTTGGGGCCACAATTTAGAGAATTATATGATTTTTATAAGGGAAATTCACTATTCCAGAGTTGTTTTAAAAAGCATAGTGTGTCACTGAAGAAACACTGAACTTGAACTCAGCATTTATTACTGGACATACCCCCATGGAAATTGGAACTGGCATCCAATTCCTGAACAAAACCCGAAACCCACAGGCTATAAGGGATAAGATAGACAAGTGGCACCTCATTAAACTGACAAGCTTCTGCAAAGCCAAAGAAACCATCAAGGGAGCAGGGAGACAGCCCACAGACTGGGAAGAAGTATTTGCCAACACCAGGTCTGACAAAGGCTTAGCATCTTGGATCTACAAGGAACTCAAACGTGCTGAAAAGAAAACAAACAACCCACCCCATTATAAAGTGGGCAAGAGATATGAACAGACACTTCACAAAGACATTGGAGCAGCCAACAGACACATGAAGAAATGTTCAACCTCCCTAATCATCAGGGAGATGCAAATCAAAACCACACTGAGATACCACCTAACTCCAGTCAGAATGGCAATTATCAACAACTCAAAAAATAACAGCTGCTGGAGAGGGTGTGGCGAAAAGGGAACACTGCTACACTGTTGGTGGGAGTGCAAACTAGTGCAACCTCAGTGGAAAGCAGTGTGGCGATTCTTAAAAGCTCCAAATATCAACCTCCCATATGACCCTGCGATCCCCCTACTGGGAATATATCCTGAAGAACTCAAATCACTCTATAAAAAAGATACCTGCACACGTATGTTTATCGCAGCGTTGTTCACAATAGCAAGAACCTGGAAGCAACCATGCTGTCCAATCAAAAGAGAACTAGATTAAAAAAATGTGGTACATACACACGATGGAATACTACGCAGCCATAAAAAAAACAAAATCATGAATTTCGCAGCAACCTGGACGGAACTAGAGTCTATAATACTGAGTGACCTCTCACAGAAACAAAGATCCGAGTATCACATGTTCTCACTCATATAGTGGACCTTGAACATCCAATGAAATACTGTAAGAAAATGACTGACAGTAGTGGGAAACTATGGGGGGGAGGGAGATGGATTAATGGTAGTAAATATCTGTCTGGGAATGGGGAAACACCTCTTATCAACAAGGGTGCCTGAACGAAATGTATTTGTATACCTAACCCTTAACTGCACCCCACAATATCATAATAAAAAATATTGATTATAAAACAAAAGAATTCTGACCTCTAGATCTGTAAGATAACATATTTGGGGAGTTTGGAAGGTTTTTTTGTTTGTTTTTAAGTCAGGGTCTACTCTCTTGCCCAGGTTGGAGTGCAGTGGCACAATCAGGGCTCAGCATAGCCTCAACCTCCTGGGCTTGGATGATCCTTCCACCTTTGCCTCCTGAGTGGCTGGGACTACAGGGTCACACCACCATGCCTAGCTAGTTTTATTTTTATTTTTGTAGAGGTGAGGTCTCACTATGTTGCTCAGGCTTGTCTCAAACTCTTGGGCTCAAGCAGTCCTGTGTGTCAGACTCCCAAAGTGCTGGAATTACAAGCCCTTGCCCCCATCTGGGTGGTTTTAAATCACTACATTTGAGGTAGTTTGTTACAGCCATAATTAAAAAATTAAGACAGTATTTTAAAGAATGAATGTCTATGTTGAAAGGATAATTCTTAGAAGGGCTTCACATTTATCCTTCAGGCCTTGCTTATTAGCAAATTTTACTTATAAACACAAGAAGAAGCCAGACTATGCGACTGTTGGGACAACATGGTGCTCATCTCCTTTTCCTGGGCTGAAAATGAGAATCCTGACTGCGGTGGTGAATTTGCAGTACAGTTAATTGGACATCTATATAAAACAATACATAAAATGTTTTGTCAGTTTGAAACATTCAAATGGCAACGAGGATTTCATGAGAGATTGCGCACACTAAGGAATCAGAACCACAGTTTACTAAAAATTAGCTTTGAGAATTAATAATACATAGGTTTTGTTAAAGTTAGTGCCCGGTCTTTCATTAGAAGGTTTAGTCTAATCATGTTTCTGGTCTTCATGATGATTATTCTCTCTCTGCTCTCAGCCTAAAACTATAGTACATACCCCAATCCACTCGCCAACTTGGCATTTCCTCTAAGTCAACTTAAAGACATCTCAAATCCAACATATCCAAAATAATCTACCAGCTGTGCCCCATCCTGCCTCCATCCTCAATCCTAGCATCCTTTATCTTCTAATTTATGGAATTATCAATTACAGAAACAAGAAAATCATCCTAAATGCTTTTTTAAACAAATTGTTTTTAAGAGACAAAGTCTTGCTATGTTGCCTAGGCAAGTCTCAAACTCCTGGATACAAGTGATCCTCGACCTTAGCCTTCTGAGTAGCTGAAACTACAGGCACATGCCATCGCATTCGACTCTAAATGCTTTCTCCTTGTGTTTTAATTCATAAATATATCTTGGATCTGTCCTCTCCTTTCCATTCTTGCCACAGCCACAGTCAAGCTCAAAGTCCCAAGTTTCTCTCTCCAGGACCACTGCTATAGCTCCCTCACTAATCTACCTCAAGGCATACACAGCTTCAATACATTCCAGACCACAGGAAAAAAATCCAACATGCGGATCTAAACACTTACCACTCCTCTGTAAGATTGATCCATTGCTCTCTATAATCTGCTTAGACTTAATGCTCTTATCAATCTAGCTCATAATTCCTTAGTCTCACGCTGGAGTTGCACACACGTGATTGCCTTGCCAGCATTTTAGAACAGCTCCCAATTTCCTTATGGAAATCCATGTGCTTCTCAGGAATATTATATTATTCTATGAAAGTAATTAAGAGTATGAAAATAGAGTATCAATTAATATCAAGTGTAAAATATATTTTGTGTTGCATCTTCTCAGGAATGACATTAATTTTAAGAATGATGTATTAGTTTCAATTAGTAAATCACTGTTAGATAAACCTCGGTTCACTTACATGTCAATCCAGAAAGTGACAACAGATTTGAAACCAATAAGTAGGATTACTATCAAAGTAACACTGTTTAATGAAGTGATTAAAAATTGCTTGGAAAGCCTATCTAAGAGTATTTCATTGCTTTTAAATAATCTATATAATTACGGGTGTTCTCATCCTTAAAGAGTAACTGTCTCCCCTCCAGGTCCATAGTGAATGAATTTGCCACTAGGACTAGGAACAATTCTGTGGTAGAATGAGAGAGCAATTGCCCAAGCCAAAGTTCAAGATGCAAAATGTTTGCTCAAGACCTTGGCCAGAAATGAGGGTTGATTAATTTTAAAGAGCACTTAGGACCCAACTCATCCTTGGGGCTTGCAGGAAAAAAAAAAATCCATTAGTATGCATATTTCCATGAGACTGCCTCATAGTTTATGTGAAGTAGTGTTTCATGGCAATACAGCTATTAGCAGGGCCTTCAGAACTAGTCAAGAATTTATCATTACATGAGCTGAGCTTAGGAATATGAGATTAAGCCATATTCCTAAGTCAAGAAAGTTGTATGTGACTTTTTTGCTCATCAATTCAGAATTGAGTTTTTAAGCTATACTTAATTTTGAGTCAGGCATCAAATTTACAGGGTTGCATGTATCATTAGCCAGGTATTTTTTCTCTTTCTTAATGTTGCAATGAATCATAAAACAAACTTTGCCTTAAAATATTTGCATTCATTAAAATGGGGGGCAAACCATGCATCTTTTATTTTAGCTTTTCAGCATTTCTTTTATTATAAAGACGCGATGTACAATTCAGGGTTAAGTATACAAACATTGATTATGCAGGTACCCTTGTTGATGAGGGATGCCCCTCCCTCCCCTAGCAGTTTCCCTCAACTGCCAATCCCACCTCCCTCCCCTGACAGTTTTACACTATCACCAATCTCTTTCTTATAGTATTATAATTGTTCAAGGTCCACTTATGAGTGAGAACATATGGTACCCTGTTGTTTCTGTGACAGATCATTGAGTATGATCGTCTCTAAATCCATCTAAGTTGCTGCAAAGGGCATATGTTTATCTTTCTTTATGGCTGCATAATATTCCATTGTGTATATGCATGACATTATTTTATACAGTCCAGCTTCAATAGGCAACATGGTTGGTTCCATGTTTTTGCTGTTGTGAATATAACTGCAACAAACCTTGCATCTTTAAGAAGAAAAGTTAAAGGCAGAAACAGGAATACTAGGTTGGCTTCTTGCACGATGACACGGCTAGAGTTTTTCACTGGAGACTATGGAGAGGTTCCTTAATCATGCTTCCCAAACAACAGGTGTGAACTTTTTCATTAACATCAGAGGACAGAAAATGACCCTTATCTTAGCCTGCTATGTTGATGTAAAAAATTCACACACATAATTTTCCAGATTGACAAATTTTTGAATTGAGGCATTTAAATGTTTTATTTTAAATACATTCATCAGTAAAGTTACCTACGATTGTACACACAATATCAAGCTAACTCAGACAAGAATAAAACCCACATCAAATTTTAATAAGGTAGTATCAATCTTGAGTTATTAAGAAATTCTGCAGCTGCTACATGGAAACATATTGTTGACTGCCCATGGATTATCACACAAATAGAGGCATCCAAGAGACTTTCAGAAGGAAATATTTGTCACAGGTTATGATCATAAATTTTTGAGACTGCAAAATGTATAGCACAATTTTAAATATTTGGCCACTGGCCATTTCATGAATAGGTTATATTAACTGCATTTCCCTCAGTATAAAAAGTAAACTATCACTAAGTAGGCCTTGTAACACTACTCTAGAACTAAATTTGTAAACCTGTGGTATATCAGGGGATCCCCTGAACATATTAAGCCTTTGGTTAAAGATTTGTGAGAGAAAAAAAGAATTTCCAGAACTATAATAGATATATTTATGCTTGCAATTGAAAAACTTGAAAAACACAGTGAAACATAATATAAACCATAGCATCAAATTTATTTAAGCAAGTTTATTTGAAATATCTTCGAAAAAGCCACGTAATACCCAATAAAGATAATTAGAATTCAAATCAAGACATCTCAAGTATTTTTACTGTAAACACTGTAAAAAGTGATTAGAACAGGAGATTAGTAGTGAGAAATAACATACAAATAATAGTGAATATAGTTTAGTGTGCACTATTAGTAAAAATGAAAGTATCTGACTCTCTTAAACTACACTGTAATAGTGGCTACACTACAAATACACAATAGAGCTGGAAAAATGTACTTACGTTTCACGGTGAGGTCTCAGCAGGCTAGGCTGAAGAGAGGTCGCCGAAGTTTGGAAAAACGAGCCAGGTGCCCAGGGATCACAATTTCTGAGAGCGGCGCCGGGGGGCCTCGCTCCGCCGAGAAGTCCTCCTCGGTGCCTCAGGCACAGCACCACTTTCAACCTGGTGCACGAAGCTGTACTGAAGGAAAGTCACCTGAGCGGTCTATTTATAAACTATGTATTCAAAGGAGGACTGCTGGAAGAACCATTTTGATTGGATTATAAATACTCATTTTGATTGGATGATAAAGACTGCGATGTCATCCAATAGAGGAGTCCAGTTTTTAACCAATCAAAATGAGCCTTACACAAGCCTTCATTTGAATACGTGGTCTATAAATACGCTTCTCAAGCCACGTGCCTTAGTAGTCGTCCAGGCCGAAGCGGAGAGCGTACGACGGTGCTGTGCCGGGCTCACCACCCCAGCTGTTTGTACCCGGAACCTCTGTTGAGCTCAACGCCCGGGAACCAGCTCCTCCACGGAGTGAGGCCCCTTTCTCCAGCTCCTCCGCGAGCCGGCTGCGGGGGGGGCGGCGGCGGCGGCGGCGCTAGGCCACCAGAAGGCGGCAGCGGCGGCGGAGGCACCGGCACGAAGTCCACCTCCGGGGCCCTGGCGGCAGTGGAGCTAGGACCCCAGCGGTGGCGGCAGAGCTGGGTCTCCTACAGTCGGCCACAGCAGCGGCGGTGCCAGGCCCAGGACTGCGTTGGAGCGAGACCCCCGGTTGAGGCGGAGTGAGGCCCTCTGGCCGCGTCGGCGGTGGAGCGAGGCCAGCGCCTTCGGGAGATGCAGTTTCCTGGGCACCTGGCTCATATTTCTAAGACTTTGGCCACATCTCCGCAGCCATGAGGTCGGGGTCCAGCCTGTTGAGACCTAAGTATGGAACACTGTAAGTACATTTTCTGCTCTGTAGTGTATTTGTAGGGTTATGTAACCATTGGTAGAATTCAGCTGTGAATCCATCAGGTCCTGAATTTTTGCTCTTGGGAGGGGAGGAAGACTTTAACTGCTGGTTCTTTGCTACTCATTATTGGTCGGTTAAGGGTTTCTATTTCGTCCTGATTCAAGTTTGGGAGCATCGAAAGCTTCGAGATTTTATTCTTTTCTTCCAGATTGTCTAGTTTGTTGGCACCGAACTGTTCATAACAACCTTAAATGATCTGTTGTAGTCCACGGTATTGGTTGTAATGTGTCCATTTCATTTCGGATTGACCTAAATTAAATCTTTTTTTCTTCTCTTAGTCAGTTTGGCTAGTGGTCTATCAATTTTGTTTATGTTTTTCAAGAGAAAAAGTATTTATCTTTTTTCAATTGTATTTAGTTTTGCTTTAATCTTCATTATTTGTTTTTTTTTGCTACCGTTGTGTTTTGTTTATTTTTTTCCTAGTTCCTGGAGGTGTGTGACTGTAACTTGTGATCTTTCAGTCTTTTTAATGTAGGACTTAAGCACTATAAATTTTCCACTAGGGATAGCTTTGGCTGTATCCCAGGCTTTGATAACATGTCATTGTCATCTTTCATTTTAAGAAAAATTTAAATTCCTATCTTGATTTCATTTTTGACCCAAAGATCATTCAGAAGCAGATTGCTGGATTCCATGTATTTGATTTCGAGAGGACTTCTTGGGGATGATTTCTGGTTTATTTCACTGTGGTCTGATAAGATACTAGATATTATTTCAACTCCTTAAAGTTTATTAAGACTTGATTTATGGTCTAGCATATGGTCTATCTTGAAGAATGTTGGCTATTGTGAACAGTACTGCAGTAAACATGAGTGCAGGAACCCCCTTGATATACTAATTTCCTTTCCTTTGGGTAAATACCCAGGATTGGGATTGCTGGTTCATATGGTAGTTCTATATTTAGTTGTTTGAGAAAACTCCATACTGCTTTCCATAATCGCTATACTAGTTTACATTCCTAACAGTGTATAAGCGTCTACTTTTCTCCTCATCCTCACCAGCATTTGTTATTTTTTGATTTTTTTATAATACACATTCTACATGGTGAGATAACAGCTCAGTATGGTTTTGACTTGCACTTCGCTAATTATTAGTGATGTTGAACATTTTTCATACTTTTTTGTCATTTGTATGTCTTCTTTTGAAAATGCCTTTGGGAGGCTGAGGTGAGTGGATCGCCTGAGCCCGCGGGTTCGAGACCTGCCTGGGCAGCGAGACCTCATCTCTACAATAAATCAAAAAATCAGCCGTGCGTGGTAGCGCATGCCTGTAATTCCGGCTACTCGGAAGGCTGAGGCGGAAGGATCGCCGGAGCCCAGCAGGTCGAGGCTGCGGTGGCCGGGAGCGGCCACTGCACTCCAGTCTGGGCGGCAGAGTGAGACTCCAACTCAAGAAAAATGCCTGCTGAAATCCTTTCCCCATTTTAATGTGATTTTTTGGTTGTTGAGTTGTTTGATTTATTTGTATAATCTAGGTAATTAATCTTGTTAGATGAATAGTTTCAAATATTTTCTTCCATTCTACTGATAGTACTCTTACTCTATTGATTGTTTCCTTTGCTGTGTAGAAACCTTTCCATTTAATGTAGCCCTATTTTTTATTTTTTTATTGCCTGTGCTTTTGAAGGCTTAGTCATAAAATTGATGCCTAGGTCAATCCTGAAACATTTCTTCTATGTTTTCTTCTAGTAGTTTTATACTTTCATATCTTACATGTAATATGTCTTTAGTCCACTTTGAGTTGATTTTTGTAGATGAGCGATAAGGCTCTAGTTTCTTCAGCATGTAAATATCAAGTTTTCCCACACACTAATTATTGAAGAAGATATTCTTTCTTCAATGTATGTTGATGGAAGCTCTGTCAAAATTAAATATGTGGATTTATTTCTTTATTTTATTATTTATTTATATTATTTATTTTATTTATGTGACTGTAAATATGTGGATTTATTTCTGAATTCTCTATCTTGTTTCGTTGGTCTATGTGTCTGTTTTTATACCAGTACTATGCTGTTTTGGTTACTTTAGCTTTTAGTATATTCTGAATTAAAGTCATGTGATGTTTCCAGCTTTGTTATTTTTGCTCAGTGTTGCTCTTGCTACTTGGGGTCTTTTGTGGCTTCATATTTTTGTGAAGAATGTTATTGGCATTTTCATGGAGATTGCATTGGAACTGTAGATTGCTTTGAGTAATATGGTCATTTTAACAATATTAATTCTTCTGACCCATGGATATGGAATGCTTTTCCATTTGTATATGTCCTCTTGAATTTCTTTCACCAGCGTTTTTATTTTATTGTAGAGCTCTTCTTTTATTGTAGAGCTCTTTCGCCTCTCTGGTTAAATTTATTCCAATGTATTTTATTTTTTGTAGCTATTGTATATGTTACTGCTTTTTTGATTACTTTTTTGTCACTCATTTGTTATTGGTGTATAGAATGCTACTGATTTTTTTGTGTTATTTTGTATCCTGCTACTTTGCTGAATTCATTTATCAGTTCTAAGAGATTTTTAGTGGAGTCTTTTGGTTTTTCTATATATAATATCAGTTGTCTTTATAGAGGGACAATTTGACTTTCTCATTTTTAATTTGTATGCCTTTTATTTCCTTCTCTGGTTTGCTTGTCCTGGCTAGGACTTTCAGGACTGTGTGGAATAAGAAGAGTAAAAGTTGACATCATTGTCTTATTCTAGTTCTTAGAGAAAAAGCTTTCAGCTATTCCCCATTCAAGATGATGTTAGCTATGGGTTTGTCATATGTAGCCTTTATTATATTGAGGTCTATTTCTCCATGCCTAATTTATGGAGAGTTTTTTACCATGAAAGGATACTGAATTTTATCAAATACTTTTGTATCAAAATGATCATATGTTTTTTCTTCTTCATTCTATTAATATATGATGCATTATATTTATTGATTTGCCTATGTGGAGCCATCCTTGAATTCCTGGAATAAATCCCATTTGATCATGGTGTACTTTCTGATGTGTGTTGTCAGATTCAGTTTCCTAGTATATTGTTGAGAATTTTTGCACCTATGTTAATCAGGGATATTGCCTATTGTTTTGTTGTTTTTGTGTCCTTGTCTGGTTTTGGTATCAGGGTAATACTGGCTTTGTAGAAAGAATTAGGAATAATTTCTTCTTCTTTAATTTTTTTGGAATAGTTTGAGGAAGATTGTTAGTTCTTCTGTATAAGTTTGGTAGAAGTAAGCCGTAAGGCCATTCGGTACTGGGCTTTTCTTTGTTGGGAAAATTTTTCATACTGATTCAGTTTTATTACTTGCTGTTGGTGTGTTCATGTTTTTTTTAAAAAAATTTCTTTCTGTTTCAAACTTGGCAAGTTGTACACGTCCAGGAATGTATCCATTTCCTTTAAGTTTGTTCATTTGTTTATTTAGTTTTTTAGACAGGATCTTGTTTTGTTGCCCAGGCTGGAGTGCAGTGATGTAATCATAGCTCACTGCAGCTTGCAGCCTCAATCTCTTGGACTCAAGTGATACTCCCGTTTCAACTTCCCAAGTAGCTGGGACTACAAGTACATGCCACTACACCTGGCTAATATTTTTATTTTCTGTAGAGACAAGGTCTCACTCTGTTGCCCAGGCTGGTCTTGAGTTCCTGGACTCAAGCAGTCTTCTTGCTGTGCCTTCCCAAAGTGTTGGGATTACAGGTATGAGCCACTGTGCCTGGCCAGGTGTTTTTGTTTTAATTTGTTAGTGTATGGTCATAAGTCTCTAATGGTCTCTTTCTGTGATATCAGTTGTAATGTCTCCTTATGTGTTTTTTTTATTTTATTCATTTGGTCTTCTTTTTCTTTGGTCATTCTAGCTAGCAGTTTATGTTATCTTTTCAAAAAAAGCAACTTTCATTTTGTTAATTCTTTGTTTTTTATTTATTGTTCATTAGTCTATTTTGTTTAGTTCTGCTGTGATTTTTTTTTGTTTCTTTTTTTCTACTAATTTTGAATTTGGTTTATTTTTGCTTTTCTAGTTTCTTGAGGCAATGCTAGTAAGATTTACTCGAACTCTTTTTACTTTTTAATGGAGGCATTTATTGTTATAAACTTTCCTCTTAGCAGTGATTTTGCTATGTCTCATAGGTTTTGGTGTGTTGTGTTGCCATTTTATTTGTTTCAATAAATTTTTAAAATTTTCTTAATTTCTATATTGACCTAATGGTTGTCCAGAGGCATATTGCTTGATTTCCCTCTATTTGTACAGTTTACAGAGCTCCTCATGTTATCTGTTTCTTATTTTATTTTATTTTGGTCTGATAAGTTATCTTATATGATTTCAGTATTTTAAAATTTTTTGAAACTTGTTTTGTGACTTAATATATGCTTTATCCTGTAGAATATTCCATGTGATGATGAGAATCATGTGTGTTCTGCATTCTGTCACTGTAGGATAAAATGTTTTGTATATGTCTCTTAAGTTCATTTAGTCTGTAGTGTTGATTAAGTTCAAACTTTCTTTGTTGATTTTCTGTCTAGATAACCTGCCCAATGTTGAAAATAAGGTGTTGAATTTACCAACTATTATTGTATTAGAGTCTATTTCTCTCTTCAGCTGTAATTTTTTTGGTAATGTATCTGGGTACTCTGCTGTTGAGCATATATGCAATTACAAATTTTTCCTTTGTCATTCTATATTAACCTGTGTTATTTCTTAAGCTTTTTAACTTGAGCTCTGTTTTGTCTGATAGCTGCTCCTCCACACTTCTGGTTTTCATATGTATGGACTTTTTGTTGTTGTCATTCCTTCACTTTCACTCTATGTATGTCTTTATAGATGAGATGAGTTTCTTGTAGTTGAGTCTGGTTTTTTAATCCATTCAGATATTCTGTGTCTTTTAATTGGGGGATCTAAACCATTTATATTCAAACTTGTTTTTGATAAGTGAGACTTCTTTTTGCCATTTTGTTAATTGTTTTCTGATTGTTTTGCATATCTTTGTTCCTTTTTTCTTCTTTTATTGTTTACCTTTACATTTGATGGAGTTTTTTTGT
Source organism: Cephalopachus bancanus (assembly GCA_027257055.1). NCBI lineage: Eukaryota > Metazoa > Chordata > Mammalia > Primates > Tarsiidae > Cephalopachus > Cephalopachus bancanus. The sequence continues at coordinate 192,412 of JAPVLO010001188.1, forward strand.
GGTGTGTGTGTAGTGATAATGTTCTGCTACTTTCTCATTTGTGTTTCTGATCTACCAGTGAGTTTTATACTTTTGTATGTTTTCATTACTTTAGGCATCTTTTTTTCTTTTTCAGATATAGTACTACCTAGTATATTTCTTTTAAGGCTGATGTAGTCATGATGGATTCCTTTAGTTTTTGCTCATCTGGGAAATACTTAATTTCTCCTTCATTTTTGAATGGTAACTTTACTGGGTGTAGTATTCTTGGCTAATCCTTTTTTTTTTTACTTAGAATATATTGTCTCATTCTCTTCTGGCCTTTAAGGTTTTTGCTGAAAAGTCTACTGTTGGTCTGATTGGGATTCCCTTATGTGTGACTTGATGCTGTCTCTTGCATTTTTAAAATTCCCTCTTTGTCTTTGACTTTTGACAGTTTCACTATAATTTGCCTTAAATGTGTTTTTGGATTGAATCTATCTGGGAATTTTTTGAGCTTCCTGTATCTGGATGTCTATATCTCTTGCAAGAGTTGAAAACGTTTCAGCTATTATTTTAACACTTCCGATGCTTTTGCTTATCTTTCTATTCTGGAATTCTCAAATTTGAATTTTGGTCACTTTGCTTCCTGTCTGTCACATAGGCTTTCTTTCTTTTTCTCTCTTTTCTTTTCTTTTTTGATCTGACTGGATTATTTAAAAAATCCTATCTTCAAGTTCAGAAATTATTTCTTTTGCTTGATCTAGTCTATTGTTGAACCTCTCCTTTGTATTTTTAATTTTGTTTGTTAATTATTCACTGCCAAGATTTCTGTTTTTTTTTAAATGTCTCTGTTGTATTTCTTATTCAAATCATGAATTGTTTTTCTGATTTTTTGTATTGTTTATCTTTGTTCATTTGTATCTCACTGAGCTTCTCCAATATCATTATTTTATGTTCTTTTTCAGGCGTTTCATAGATTTCCTTTACTTTGGGATCTGTTACTGAAGAATTATTTTGATCTTTTGTAGATGTCATGTTTCTTTGTATGCTTACGTTTCTTGTGTCTTTATGTTGATATCTGTGCATCTCGTGTAAAAGTCTATTCTTCCTGTTTTATGGATTGGCTTTAATAGAGAAAGACCTTTTTTTCTACAGATGTGTCTGTAGTCTATAGGGTAGGGTGCTTTTACTGTGATTTTGGTTAGACACAGTAATGTGGACTCTGTGTGATTTCTGTTATGTCTATGAGCTCCTCAGTGACTCAGACTGGTTAGTAGAGGCTGTGATGAGACTTTGCTAGGGATTCCAGCTGGGCTGGTCCTCAGGCACCAGTGGTGTCATTGGTGGGCTAGACCTGGTTGTTCTTGACTTTCAGGTGGCATATGTGGGCACTAGCAGTGGCAGACATGGATGGGACTTTCCTTCAGGCAATGTTCTAAGGTGCTGGCTGTAGTAGTGGCAGGACAGGTCAAATGGGTGGATCCTTGGTTCCTCAGTATTTGTGATGTTGGTGGTGGCAACAGTGATAGAGTTCCAACCCTACGGACCTAGAGAATCATGTAGAAACACTAATGGTGGCAGCGATAGGCTAGGCATGCTGGTTCCTGAGACCCCCAAGAAACACATGTGGGTGCTGACAACAGATGGGCTAGGCCCATCTTTGATGCCCCTTGATGGTGTGCTCCATGGAACAGAGTTCATCTTCCCATTCTGCTGCTGGTCTAATCTTGCAGTGGGTATGTAACCTCCTTATCTTGCTGCTCTACTTTTCTGCCCAGCCCAGGGTGCCTCTGAAGTGTACATTCATGACAAGTCATAGTTTTGGGCCCCAAGATTAAGATTTTTCTCTCTGATCAGGAGCCTTGTCTCACACGTGGGGTTCTGCCGGGGTGAGACATGGCTACACTGACTACTTGGATAGTGCTTTCTTACAGTGTCTGCTGGTCAGGAATATGGGTCTGGCATAGCTAGGTTTCTGCTTCAGTCTCTCACAAGGCTGCAATTGAAGTGTCAACTGGGTCTGAGGAAGGATTTATTTCCAGGCTCACCTGTGTGGTTGTTGGCTGATTCAGTTCCTCACTGGTGGCTGACTATAGGCTGTCCTCAATTGCTTGCTGTGTGGGCCTTTCCAACATGGCAGCTTGCCTCACGAAGACCAGTAAAGACAGGAAGCCTGCTAACAACATGGAAATCACCATCTCTTGCAACCTAACCATAGAACTGACATCCTATTACTTTTGCTGTTTAGGCAGATTAGGAGCCAATCACTGGATCCAGGCTACACTAAAGGGTAGGGGATTACACAAAGGCAGGCTATCAGGAGATGGATAGCAGTGGAGACCATTGTAGAGTCTGACTACTACAGACATTGAATATCATGTATAGTTCATTAACTCACATCAGCTAAGTACAGATAAATAGAATCAAGTTGAAGAATAAGAGTAGAGAGCATTAGAGCAGTAAAAATATGTTGTGTAAGAACTGTGTGAGTGATTGTGGAAAAACTCATAAGCTGTCACACATTTCTTTCTGCCATGGCTTTAATATGGGTGCAGGGTAAGGTTATTGTCCAATTTAATAGATGGGGGTAGTATAAATCAATCAGTACTGCACAATGTGGTGCAATTTATAACAAAGAAATGTGCAGAGAGCTGTGCGAGCCTGCAGAAGGCAGTTAGAAATTTGACTGAAGCCTGGGTATGGCTGCACATCATCAACCAAGTGACATTGAAATTGAGGTTTTTAAGGATGGACAGACATTTCAGGAGATGAAGTGAGAGAAGATATTTCCAGAAGAAGGAAGAGTATGTACAAAAATATAGGCGGTCATATGATAGCAAGTTTAGTGTGAATGAATTGTAAGAGATTAAGCCAGAAAGTCCTGTAGAAAATTCTATTGATACATTCACCGTTTCTGAAACATTTCAGTTACTCTGTGCACATTCTAATTAGGATGTGCACATTGAAGTGTTAATGCTTTATTTTGGGCTGAGTGCAGTGGCTCATGCCTGTAATCCCAGCATGTTGGGAGGCCAAGATGAGAGGATTGCCTGAGTTCAGGGTTTGAGACTATCCTGGGCAAACTTGACACAACATTGTCTCTATAATAAATAAAAAATTAAGCTGGGCATGGTGGTGCATACCTGTAGTTGCAGCTACTTGGAAGGCTGAAGTAGAAGAATCACCCAGTAGGTCAAGGCTGGCAAACTCACAGCCACTGCACTCCAGCTTGGCTGACAGAGTGAAACTTCAACTCAAAAAAACCCCAAAAGCTTTATTTTGTTTTTGTTGTGTGTTATTTTTCTTTCTGCTGAAAAATTGCTTATAAAATTTACGATACTCTAATAGTTAATGCAGGCCTTGGATCAAGGTGATATGGTATTACATTTCAAAGAAGACAGAATGCTTTGTTGGTGTCTTGGAACTCTATGAAAGCAAATTTTCACTCTAGCCTAATGAGAGCTGATTTCAGAATTTTTCTAGAAGTCATAATCATTAAGCAATTATTACCTGATACCATATAGGTTCATTAAATATGGCAAAATACATCAACAGCAAACAATAAGAACAAGATAGAAAATGGCCAAAGAGCTTTTCTTTTCAGTTTGTCCAAATCAAATTATAATTTTTCCTGGGCCCCCTTTCTCCATGAACATTTTGTGACATTTTAGTTTGTCAGACAGAGCCCTTCTTAGTTTTGAGTACTTGTCTTACTGCCCACTATAGCTGTGACCATGAGCAATTGACCTAACCCTTTACCCTTAGTTTCTTCATCTTTAAACTGAGGTGATATTACATACCTTATATGTTGTTTATAGAATTAAATGAGATGAAGCATGTAAATAATATAATAGTTAAAACATAATACACAGTCAATAAGCAATAGTTATTATTGTTTCAATTTGTGATAGGGTAATGTTCCCCTGCCCCCCCAAAAGATGTTCATATCCTAATCCTCAGAACCTGTGAATATGCTACCTAAATGGCAAAAGGCACTGTTCAGATAAGATTAGAGTTAAGGACTTTGAAATGAGCACATGGTCTTGGGTTATCCAGGTGACCCAATCTAATTACAAATCCTTGTAAGAGAATAACTTTTCCTGACTTGGAAGAGGGAGATGTGACTATGAAAGATGGACCGGAAGATGCAACATTATGGGCTGTGAAGATGGAGAGAGGCCATGAGCAGGAACGTAGGCAGCCTCTAGAAGCTGGAAAATGTGAGGAAGCAGGTTTACTCACTAGAGTCTCCAGAAAGACATGTAGCCCTGTGGACATCTTGACTTCAGCCTGATAGATGAAAATGGGACTCTGGCCTATAGAACTATAAGATGAATGTATGTTGCTTCAAGCTACTGAGTTTAGAGTGATTTGTGAGGACAGCAATAGAAAATGAATACACTATTATTAGCTAACACTGTTGAATTGCCCAAAAACATGTTTTAAAACAATTCCTAGTTCCCATTTCTTTTCTAATTATTGAGGAGAACCAGTAATTTTTGAGCAAGTCTGGTGTTTGTTGAGATAGTTAGGAGGGTAGTCTGCTAAGGACAGGGGGATTCAGGTTCATATTTATGGTTAAACTCACTTTAATGAACAAATTACTTTTTTAATATTTGGTTTTGGTGTAGAAGTTAGATTTGCTCATTATTTTCATAGTCTGCTTGTAGTGAACGCAAACACACAAACACAATCATACAGAAACAGACTATACATGTATCTAAAATGTAGTAAATAAAATAATGATGAAATACATTTTGTATCTGCCTTTTTAAATGAAGAAGATTTTGAACTTAAAAATATGAGGAAAGTTAACAGACAATTTTGAAAGCATTATTAAAACATTCATTTGTAGACTTAGGTGGTTGTTGGGGTATTGTTGCTGTTGTAAATCTTCAGGATACAAGATTGTTGAGAAAGACCTTTTAATTCAGAAAGGCACCATGCCAGCAAATCTATATCTGAGCCACAAATTAGTGGCCTATAGGTCACAATTAGCTTTTGGTGGGTCTTTATTTGGTATAGGGGACGTTTTAAGGATTCAACACTTAAACATTCAAAAGATTTCATCTTAAAAATCTGGATTTCCAACCAGATTTTCAGATTGTTCTTTGTTAATTCTGGATCTGCATTGCTGCACCTCAACCATCAACTATATCTACTGAAATAGTAGCAGTACTCTTACAAGAAAAAGGTCTCTCCTCTGCCACTGAGATGCCACAACTCCAGTAAGAAAACTGATGTTAAAATAAATGCTAGGATTCTTAGAGCCAGTCTGCCTCATCCTTTTACTTTATCTGACTGACTCATGAGTTGGAGCATGTTTAGTTTGTAACCTATGACTTATGGTATTAAAGTGATCATAAATACGATTATCTGAAGTCGTGGAGATTTTAATGTAGAAATAATGTCAAAGGTTTGGATTCTTTATGACTCATGTTCCTGATGTATTCACAAGTCATGCTGAAATAAACCCGGAAGAACCAGTAGACACTTCAATAAATTCTAAATTCATTTGTATTTGTTTGCCTTTAAAAATTAAATTAGGGCTTTTATTTTGGTGATCTGGATTCTTCTGTTGAAATTAGGGTCTTTGTGGTCTTGCTTTTCCAGCTACCTTAGGTGGCTTGTTAGGCTATTAATTTGTGTTCCTTCCATTTTCTTCATGTGTGTTTGTAGGGATATAAATTCTCCTCTTACTATAGCTTTCAAGGTGTCCCAGAGGTTTTGGTAAGATGTTTCATTTTCATTTGTTTCCAGGTATCTTTTGATCTCTGTTTTGATTTCATCATTGACCCAGGAGTTATTTAGCAAAATGCTGTTTAGTGTCCATGTGTTTGTGGGTTTTGGGGGGGACCTTGTTGGTGTTAATGTTTATTTTTATTCTACTGTGATCCGAGAAGGTGCATGGTAAAATTTCGGTCCTTTTAAATTTGCTTATGCTTGATCTATGGCCAATTATGTGGTCGATCTTAGAATACATTCCATGCAGTGATGAGTAGAATGTGTATTCTGTGGTCTTTGGATGGACTGTTCTGTAGGTATCAATTCAGTCCATTTGGTCAAGGGTCACATTGAGGTTCCGGATCCCTTTGCTGATTTTTTTTGTCCTGATGATCTGTCTAGGGTTGTGAGTGGGGTATTAAAGTCCCCAGTTATGATGGTGTTAGAGTCAATATCTTTCTTTAGTTTTCCTAGAAGTTGCTTTATGAAAGTTGGCGCAACTATGTTGGGTGCATATATGTTTAGGATAGATATTTCTTGTTGAGGGAGTGAACCTTTTATCATTATATAGTGGCTCTCTGTATTTTTAAAAATTTTTGATAGCTTAAATGGTATTTTGTCTGAAATTAGGATCATGACTCCTCCTTTCTTTTGTGTTCCATTCACCTGAAAATTTGTTTCACATCCTTTTACTTTGCGTCTGTGCATGTCCTTTCTAGTGAGATGGGTCTCTTGAAGGCAGTATATTGTTGCCTGATGATATTTTCTCCATTTTGCCATTCTGTGTCTTTCTTTTTTTTTTTTTTTTTTTTTTTTGAGTTGGAGTCTCACTCTGTCGCCCAACTGGAGTGCAGTGCCGCTACCGCAGCCTCGAGCTGGCTCCGGCGATCCTTCCTCCTCAGCCTTCCGAGTAGCCGAATTACAGGCATGCGCTTGATTTTTGATTTATTGTAGAGATGAGGTCTCGCTGCCATCTCGAACCGCGCTCAGGCAATCCACTCACCTCAGCCTCCCAAAGTTACAGGCTGAGCCATGTGTCTTTTCAGTGTGCATTTAGTCCATTCACATTCAGGCTAATTATTGAAATGCGAGAGTTCATCCCTATCATAGAGTTCTTATAGTGTTGTTCTTCCACTTGGTTTTTTGTCTTTTTTTTTGGTTTTTGGGTTGGTTCATGTATATTTTATTCTTTTTCCTGTACTCTTGTGAAGAACCTTGTTCTTTTTTCCTTTTCTTCTGTGTTTAGTACTTTCTTAAGTGTTTCATGTAGAGGTGGTTTGGTGGCAGCGTAAGTTCTTAGGGATTGGATATCTGGGAAAGATTTTAATTCTCCCTCACTGATGAAGCTTAACTTGGCCAGATAGGTTATTCTTGGTTGAAATTGTTTATCTTTTAGGACTTTGAAGATAGGGCTCCAAGCTCTCCTAGCCTGCAGGGTTTCTGTAGATAAATCTGCTGCTATTCTGATTGGTCTTCCATGGTAGGTGATCTGGCCTTTTTCTCTTGCTGCCTTAAGGATTTTTTCTTTTATGCCTACTTTGTTTAGGCGAATTATTATATGTCTAGGAGTTGGTCTTCTCATTTGTTGTCTTGCAAGGGTTCTCTGGATCTCTTGTGTTTGAATTTTTGCATCACTGATTAGATTATGGACGTTTTCTTGAATGAGCTCATGGAAAGTTCCAGTGTGCTCTCTGTCTCTCGTTTTGCCTCAGGAAGGCCAATTACTCTTAGGTTCGGTCTCTTGAAGTAATCGCTCATCTCTTGAAGGTTTTGTTATGTCTTTTTGAGCTTGCTTTCTGTGTTTTTAAGAGTTTGGGTTAGTTCTATATTTTGGTCCTCAAGCTCTGAGATTCTTTCTTCTGCTTGTGTAATTCTGCTTTCCATGCTTATCAGTTTGTTATTTATTTCATTCACAGTGTTCTTTACTACTGTTATCTCAGATATCAGCTCCTTCCTAGTTTCTTCTTGTGTCTTCCCAATTCTTTTTAATCTCTCCATTAATGTCTTGATATCTAGGTTTGTAGTTTGGGACCAGTCATTCTGGGGGCTCTTCATTGTTTGCATTCCGAAGTCAGTTTTCTTAGTGTCTGCCCTCCCAGGGGTCTGGGAAGGAACCATATTCTTCTTTTGGTTTTTCTTCATTTATGTAGATTTTTCTGTCTCTCCCCTTTTCCCTCCCCTTCTTTAATTCTGTTTTTCAGGGAAGATGGGGTTGCTTTTGTTCACTTGTGCAATCTCCTGTTCTTCCTTGTGAGGGTCCTCTGGCTTTGTTCACTTTTAAGGTTGGAGTGTGGACTGCGGGCTGTACTTTTTGCAGTTTTGAGGTTTAATGAGGGGGAAGCTGTGATTCAGAATCTATATGCTGATTCCAGCATCCACCAACAGGTGTATGAGCACACTGGAACTTATTTCCCACTGCCTTATAATCTGTCTGTGCAGCGGTATGTAAGTTTGTTACCTGGAGCAAAAGGTGGTACAGAAGAGGAATATAATGGAGGAAAGAGGGGTCAATAGGAAGTTAGAGAGGAGAGTGAGAGGGAAAACAGACATACATACCAACTAACAGGTGAAAAAGAGGCACAAGGCTGGAGAGAAGTGAAAAAAACACGTGAGCAAAATTCCCTATAGAGTACTGGTAGCTACACAGAGACAGACCAATAAAATCATGAAACAGATAGTGTAAATCAGGAAGTGAACAAAAGTGAGCAAAACTAACAGTCAAAATGCTAAAATCAAAAGTCAAAATAGGAGATCTGATTACCAGACTCTCCCCTTTGTTTTCCTTGCAGGCAGCTAGATTTACTCACAACTTGCGAGTCTGCGATGTTGCCTTTGTCTGATTCAGCGGGGGGGGGGCTTTGTCTCCTGTTTAGCAACGTTACCTTAGGAACCGAAGTGGAGGCAGCTGATAGGTGGGTGGGGCAATGCAAATCTCTGCCCGGAGAATGGCTGAGGTGGCAGTTTCACTTTTCGCAGATCTTTTCTCTCTGCTCATCTGGGTCCTGTCTGGTTCCCTGTGCGATCCACTGTGATGGACTATGCTGGAGTGAGAGGCACTGGGGATCAGCTGCACAGCTGGGCGCTGGATCCAGGGTGCCACCAGCAGGTTGGGGTGGAGGAGGGGGTCAGGAGTTCCTTCCTCTGGAGCTGAGAGCCTCTGATCAGCACCTCCTTACACAGGCTGTGCCCTTACATCAGCGTGGGGTCGCTGCGCTGAGTGCCTCAGCCAGGGTGAGCCCAGAGTTCCTGAGTTTCAAACCTCCAAAGAGCAGGTGGTGGGCGGTGAGAATGGCCCTGGGTCCCTTACAGGGTACTTCAGCCAGAAATGGGACTGGTATCTCTGAGGGGCGGGCATCCAGAGCCTCCCTGGGTGACCGGCAGCTTGGTGCTGGGTGCTGGGCGAGACGATGTAGCCAGGGAGGGAGCCGAGACCTGGGACTCCGGCATGGCAAACGTCACATATAGTAGAGCAGCAGCAGCCGGGGTGGCGGTATCTGGCCCTGCTTGGGACCGAAGGTCCCCGGCCTCAGACCAGTGTGGCTGGAGGTGGGCAGGGGGTTGGGGGAAGAAAAGTAAGAGTCTTTTTGGGAACTCACGTTTGGAGAATCTCCACAAATCCACCTATGCTGTCACCATCTTACTGGAACTCCCAAATGCTTAGTTTTTTAAGGCATATTTTTCAGAAGTGGTCATCAATTTGTATCCTCTTACTTAGAAAAGCAAGAGAAAGACATATTTGTTCTCTGCATTATAATCAGATAATCCCCGTGGATGCTCCAGGTGAAGGAGGGGGAGAATTGTGAGCCAGGACGATGGGAGAGACCAGGAGTTCGTTGCCAGTGCCACTGGTCTCACCCCAGGTGACTGGGGCAAGTGGGTGCCTGGCAGGAGTGGGTAGCAGACTGTCGTGGGGCTGCGGGTGGGGTGTGGGACAGCTGGGCGGATGGGAGTCGAGGATCACGGTGTGATCCTCCGGAGCCCTGGAGTGTCAACTGGCGGAGCACAATCCGGGGCTTGGCATTTCCCAAAGGCCCGGGAGCGTCAGCTGGGGATGGGAGACAGCCAGGATCGCTGGGACCCTGTGAAGTAGGCGGAGACCCCTCCCATCCCCGGACAGCCACCTAGGCCCGGCTCACCTGGGCTCCCCTTAGCGCCCAGGCTGTCCGCGGAGTCTGCGGCAGGTTCGGGACATTCCCACGGATCGCTGGTTTAGGGGGACGCGGAGATGAGGGGAATGCGTGGGGTCGCGGATTGGCGGCAAGGTTCAGGACGCCTATCTCCCAAGGGGCCCTGCGTACTGGCATTAGGCGGGCCTTAGCTGCAGGGATTCCAGCACCCTTCGTAGGGAGCGCAGATGGCCACTGTCACCACAGCCCTTTATGCGGCACAGGCTCCGGATCCGCCAGGGACAGCGAAGCTAAGCAGGGTGGCTGGCGGCTCGAGCTTGGATGGGAGACCACTTTGGGAGGACCGCCCTCCGCCGGCTCCTCCCTGGCTTTTGGACTCTCGCTGTGCCGCTTCTTTTGGTGCCGCCATGAAAAGGGACACCAGGGAAGCCTCTGCCGGCTCCAGGGAGCACGCAGCCAGCATCCGGAGGGCAGGGGCACCGGATCCCGTAACTAGGAGGCGCCGGCGCCGGCTTGCGGGAGGGCTCCGATGGGCTGGCTGGAGGCCCCGGAGCGAGCACCCCGCTGCCGTTTTTCTCATTCGTCCATCCCCCCAGGCCCCCTGCCCCGTGACTGTCGTCTCCGGATTCGGGGGGAGCGGTCGTGGGGTTTCACAGGCAGCCTGAGAAACCAAGAAGCGGCGCTGCCTTTGGAAGCCCCAGGGCTCCCACACCGCCCTCCTTGGGAACCTCGCCGTATCCCAGACTGGCTCTTGAGGTGTCCGCGCCACGATCCTCGCTGGCGCCGAAGACTCCCAGCGTCACCGAACCCCTTTATTGTGTTGGCCAGATCCTTTGGGATTAAAGCGGCTTAGCAGGGGTGGCCGTCCCCTGAGTCTGAGGACTGGAGGCTGCCGCCAGCGATGACAGGCTCCTGTAGGCTCCTGCCTCCCCCTGCAGCACACTGTGGGAGTTGGGATTCTACTTTGGGACCACGTGGGAGCTGTCACCCGGTCAGCCCTGACAGTTTGTGCTGGCGGAGCCCAGGCTTCAACTTTTCTGTGAACCCGCCTGCTCGGAGGGGCATTGGTCCCCCCAAACCTCCGCCTCCCTCTTTCCTGTCTCTGGGGATCTTTCTGCCTGTTTCTTTCTGGGCTGCATCTCTTTTTCTCTAGGTCTCTGTGTATGTCTGACCCCCCGTCACGTCTTCTCCTTTATTCTGTCCTGCTTTTCCGGATGTCTCCGTCTCTCTCCCTGTGAAGGCTTCGCCCTCCAAGGCTTTGCGTGCTTTCCTGAGAGTGTGCGTGTGGATATGTGTGTCTGGGGGCGGGGGGTGAGGGAGTGGCTGTGGGGTCGGTGACTCGGCTGGCGGCAGAGCAGTGGGGGTGGTGTCTGCCTTCAGAGCGGTGGTCTCCGCCTCTCCCACGGGCTCAGACAGTGTGCTCCGCGGCGGCGGCCAGGCGGCCCAGGCATTCCCAAGGCTGCAGTTTTCCTTCCGGTGAATGCCCCACGTGAAGGAGGGGGAGGGTTGTGAGCCAGGACGGCAGGAGAGACCAGGAGCTCGGTGCCATTGCCAAGGTGGTTGGGGCAAGTGGGTGCCTGGCCGGAGCGCGTAGGAGCCTGTCGTGGGGCTGCGTGTGGGGTGTGAAAGAGCAGGGCCGATGGGAGTCGAGGATCGCGGCGTTGGCGTCGTGAGCCCTGGAGCGTCAGCCACACCCTGCGGTCACCTGTTGCAGCGCAGTCCAGGCTCTTGACATTTCCCAAAGGCCCTGGGGCGTCAGCTGGGGATGGGAGACTGCCTGGATCGCTGGGACCGGGTGAAGTGGGCGGAGACCCCTTGCGTCCCGGGGCAGTCACCTCGGCCCTGGCTGGCCTGGGCTCCCCTTAGCACCCAGGCTGTCGGGGGAGTCTGCGGCAGCTTAGGGCCACTTCCACGGATCGCAGGCTCAGGGGGACGTGGGGCTGAGGAGGTCACGTGGGGTCGCAGGTGGGCGGCAAGGTCCAGGACGCCTATCTCCCGAGGAGCCCTGTGTTCAGGCATCAGGCAGGCCTGAGCTGCAGGGAGCCCAGCAGGCTCTTGAGGGAGGGCATGGGGCCACCACCACCATGGCCTTTCTCGGGACACAGACGCCGGATCCACCAGGGACTTCGAAGGTAAGCAGGGTCTTGAGTTTGCGCTTTGATGGGAGACCGCCTTGGGAGGACCGCCCTCTGCCAGCTCCTCCCTGGCTTTTGGACTCTCGCTTTGCCGCTTCTTTTTGGCGCCTCCATGAAAAGGGACACCCGGGACTCCCTCTACGGCTCACGGGTGTCCCCAGCCAGCATCCGGAGGGCAGGGGCACCGAATCACTGTAACCAGGAGGCGCCCGCGTCCAGTCCGCCCTCCCCCCTCCCGGCCCGCCCTTGGGACTCAAGTCTCCGGATTCGGGGGGAGCGGTCATGGGGTCTCCCAAGCAGTCTGAGAAACCCCAAAGCGGCGCTGCCTTCGGAACCCCCGTGCGGGTGAGATGGGCTCTCGTGCCGGGGGCCTAGCTCACGGGTAGCCCGACCACCGGGGTGGATGCTGGGATCGCAGGGGGCACCGCAGGCGCGAGCTCCTGAGGGAGCGCGTCTTTCGTTGTGCGCACGCGCGGTCTTTGACATCGCGGTGCATGCGCACACAACGGCTTTTCTCAGGTCCCTGGGTCTGAGAAGTGGGAGGCCGCCGAGTCTCCCTGTCGGATCTCGGGTTCAGAGAGGATTGGCTTGCTGTTGTGGTCTCGACCAGTAACGGCCCAAGGCGGGGGCAGCTGCGGTGCTTCTGAAGCCGGGAGTCCCCACCATGTCTAAGCTCCTCCGCTTCGTGAAGCAGACGAACCTCTACGGTCGCTGGCGGAGCTTCTCCAGCGGCGCCGAGAGCGTCTACTCCAAGCACGCCTACCGCATCCGGAAGGGAGACTTGACGCGGCTGCACAGATCTGCCTTCGCCGGGGACGTGCAGGGACTGGAGCGCGTCCTCCTGAAGGGGAAGTACTCGTTGAACTCGCGGGACAGTCAGAACAGGTGAGGGCCAGGGCGGCTGCGGGGTGGGGCCGGGAGGGGCAGGGGCAGATGCCCTTCCGGGGACTCTTGCTTGCGCCGGGACCTGGGCTCCCTTCCGCCTAGTCTCCAGCGCCCGGGACGGAGACCTCAGTCGGGGCAAGGCCCTGGCAACTCTTTGGGCAGAAAACAGACACACAGTCTGGCTGGATTCCCGTCTCCTCCTGGTTACCCTTCTAGAGCTCTGCATTGGCAGTTTTCTTAAAAAAGGGATGGAATTAACTAACTGAAGTATAGACTCTGTTTTATATTTAGTGAGAGAAATAATTCCCATAATATGTCAACTTCTGGGCTAAAGAGTCTTCAGATAAAATCCAATATCCATTTTAGATTGATGTGCACATTTTTGGATAAAGGTTGAAATAAAACGGGGGTTTTGCAGAAAAAAGTAAAAAAGTATCTTATTATGTATACATTTTATTATACAATGGGGTTTATTACATATGGGTGTGTTACATATATACAAAGAATTAAAATAATCATTTTAGCTTGTGTCCTTATGAGAGTTCAAAAAACAAATACAAGTGAGATTCTTATTACTGCAGAATTATTGCTTTCCTCTACAAACATTTTCTTTAAATATACTGAGCACCCCACCTGTATTTATCATTTTTAAAATCCAGTTATTCATCAACACAACATGAATACTGTTATGTAGCAGATATACTCTACTGTCTCTTATGTTTAACCACATTTAAAATCGTACTATTAGGATTTAATTGCAGTGAGAAGTTTTTCTCCCTTTTAAACAAAAACATTTCTGAAGGAAGGAAATGATAAAAGATGTAGTTTGCCCTTTTGAAAATATATGACAGTTTTAATATTAACCATTGGAAATATCTGATTCATATTCTACAAGTCTAAAATTTGAATGAGCCATATCTTTTTGTTTGAATTCTGAATTTCTTTTGAATTAAAGTTTTTTGAAAATCACAGTTAGAATTGGTGGTCATAATTTCCACCCTCTCTCCCCATAATACTTTGAATAATTAAAATTTATTTAAATGCCACTCATATGACTAGAAAGTTATAGTCCTGATGCCTACCTCTGCCATATTTAATGGAAGGTCAGGCACCATGGTTTGTGTGATGCCCCATTATTTTACATATCAATAAGAGAATTTTAAAATGCTGCCAATTATAGTAGTAATAAATCATGAATTACAGGTGATATTCTGATGTTGGAGACATTAAAATGGGAGGAAAGTTAGCATCTTGGAATTACTGAAATACAATGTTATCTCTCATCTTTAAGTCATACCACAAAGCAAGATAGCTGCGTAATTTTTTTCATTACAATGTTGTTTTTGTTAAGTAAAAGTAATAATTATAGTATCTTATAATTATTGAGCTGCTATTTGTGCTAGGAACTGCTCTAAATATGTTGCATAGATTCTCATAAGCATCCCAGTGGTGTGTTATGAGATAGCTACTATTTTCATCCCCATTTTGGTGATGAGAGAAAAATGAGGCACAGAAAGCCTAAATGAGAATATGAAATGACAGAGTTTCAAGTGGGATTCAGGCCAACGTTGAGCTGACTCCAAAGCCCAGGCTCTTTCCAATCCAGCTTTTTTTCACATATGTGGTGTGTAATAAGAGCTGATAAATATTGTGCTTTCTTCACAAGAAAAGTCGATTATTTGTTTTGAAGGCAGAGAAGTAACATGCTATTCAGCGATTACAGTTGCATGAATTTTTGTATGTTTTGAGATAGTGCATTTCAGTTTTCTAAAAAGTCCTCTCCTCTCACTTTCACAGGACTGCTCTGCATGTGGCCAGTGCCTGTGGCCGCCGAGAAGTGGTCATTTTCCTGACAGAAGAGAAACAATGCCAGCTTAATGTCTGTGACAGTGACTACAAAACACCTCTGATAGCAGTATGTACTGGCTCACTATTTTAGCATGAGATGGAGGTGGCTTCAATAGATAGAATAAAAATGAACTTCTCTCATTTAAATATCACTAGGTGGAATCGGTGAGATGTTTATTTTGAATTCCTGGAGTTCATGATTTATGTCTTGGTCTAATACTCACAGGCTGTCCAGTGCCAGGAAGAGGAATGTGCAACTATTCTGCTAGAATGTGGTGCTGATCCAAACGCTATGGATATCCATGGCAACACTGCTCTGCACTATGCTGTCTATCATGAGAATATCTCAATGGCTGAAAACTGCTGTCAGGCAATGCAGATATTGAAGCGGCAAACAAGGTAATGCATCAACCCGCCTTATTCCCCAAATACTTGAAATGCATTGGTTTAACATTGACATATGTAAGGGTCAGATTTTCATATTTGAAAGCTGAAGCATCCCTGAATGAAAATATTTTAAAATAAGTTAATTGTGTAAGATTTTACTTTAACTATTAATCCATCTGCTCTGGAAATAATCTTTATATTATCAAACTAAACTAAAGCTTTTTACGATAAATGGAAACCTTGCTGCTCTTGACAAGCTCCTTAAAAAGTAACATATATGGAAATGATTTATCTCTCAGTGGCAGGCTTTAGAGGGAAGTGTGGAAAGGGGAACGGAGAACAATCTGAAATATGCAGTAGATAATTGAGGGAAGTGACCAAGAAAAGAAGTTTTGTTTTGTTTTGTTTGTCATTCAGTTTATATGCTTAGACAAGCTACCCTTCAGTTTAGGGGAAAATAATTCTCAGTCTGGTAAAGAGGGTCAGCAAGTTTTAGACTTGCCTAGAGATCTGCTTTACAGTGACTTGGGCAGTAAATAGGTGGGGATAAAATATGAAGCATTTCAGAAGAGGGAAGATTCAATGATTAGCTTCTTATCCTATGCTGGCATAAACAGCCACTTAAATACGAGTCCAGACTCTGCTCTTGAATCTATAAAGTCTTGACGGGAAAGTGGATGGTAAGAAGCTTATAAATAGCAAACCATGTTGCATTTTGCACTTACTAGTTGCTGTTCTACACCTACCCAAGAAAAGTGGCGTTGGCAGCAGATGACTCTATTACTCGCTTCTCTTTTTGCCCACCTCCCCAAATAATAAAGGGACTTGGCTTTGTGGAGGAGAGATGAGACATGGAAGTGACTGTCTACTGAACCAGTTCTCAGCTAAAGTTGTGCATTGCAGTGACCTGAGGGATTTTCTTTTTTTAATCTACAAGTCTAGGCTCTTCCATGAAGATGTTCATTTAATAAAAGTAGTAGGCCCTAGATACGTATAGTGTATTTTAAAATACTTCCTCAAAGCTGGGAACGATGGAGAGTGCCTGTAAGCCCAGGTACATGAGAGGCTGAGGTGGGAGAATGTCTTGAGCCCAGAAGTTTGAGTCCAAGCTGGCATCATAGTGAGACCCTTTCTCTAACAACAACAACAACAACAACAACAACAACAGTAGCAGCAACAGATTTCCTCAAGATTCTGACACAATCCAGGTTAAGAATGACTGAATAGTAATATGTAAATTCCCATATATCAAAAATGTCAAAATTCCCTAGATGAGATGGAAACTGGTAACTGTTACTTCCTTCAAACCTCTGCATCCCAAAAGCAGCCTGACTTGTATCTCTTTCTGTTTCTATGGTGGAGAGTGCAAAGAAATGTTTTTGGCAATATCTATCACCTTATGGAATAACATCTTCTTCCTTTCAATCATCAATATTCACTTTCATTCAGGGGGCCTTTAGAAGTTTACTTATGGGTAGTCTTTCAATAAGTAGGGACTGACCCTTTCAGAATATTCTGTCATTTTATCATCATTCAGGAGATTTGGTCAATAAGTATTTATTATAAGCAGGGACTTTTTCTAAGTTGATACTGTGTTATGTACTCTCTTCAGTATGTCAAGAAGATGGCAGTTTAAGACACTGAAAATCATGTAGTAACACAAAGAAAGTAATTCTTTTGATAATTTAGTTTCAGCATGGGAGGTTTGAAGGAAGTAACAGCTACCAATTTCCATCTCATCTAGGGATTTTTGACATTTTTGATATATGGGAATTTACATATTACTATTCAGTCATTCTTAACCCGGATTGTGTCAGAATCTTGAGGAAGTCTGTTGCTGCTACTGTTGTTGTTGTTGTTGTTAGAGAAAGGGTCTCACTATGATGCCAGGCTGGACTCAAACTCTTGGGCTCAAGACATTCTCCTACCTCAGCCTCTCATGTACCTGGGCTTACAGGCACTCTCCATCGTTCCCAGCTTTGAGGAAGCATTTAAAAATAATTCTTTACATATCTAGGGCCTACCACTTTTATTAAATGAACATCTTCATGGGAAAAGGTGTTCTCTTTTAATTCAGAGCCCATGATTTTCTACAAACTAGTTAGCATTTGATGAACAATCTGGCATAGTTAAATGCAGCACAAATAGATTGTGAATGAGGAAATGTTGGAAAAATTCTTGAAGTGGGAATTATGAGTCTTAATATCAATTTTATTATATGTTGGCACCTAATCATTTTTGGTAGAACATCTAATACTAAAGGAATGACTGATTGCACATGCACATACTTGTTTTATACCCAGCAATCTGGAAATGGAGCTATGATCAAAATGTGCCCCATAGATAAGTTTAGTGTGTCTGCATTAATTAAGTCCACATGTAGAATTGAGGAGACTCAGCCCATGCCTGAAATCCCAGCCCTTTGGGAGGTGGGGGTGAGAGGATTGCCTGAATCCAAGGGTTTGAGACCTCAAAACCAGTCTGTGCAATAACTCATCAACAAGGGTACCTGCACAATGAATATTTGTATACCTAACCCTGAATTGTACCCCACAATTTTAAAATAAAAAAAAAAAAACATTGATTGGAAAAAAAGAAAAGAGAGCTCAATGCAGTGGCTTGTACCTATAAACTGGTGCTTGGAAGGCTGAGGTGGGAGGGTTGCTTGAGGCCAGGAGTCAAGACCAGCCCGGGCAACATAGCAAGACCCCATATCTGAAGCAGACAGACAAAATAGGTGGGTACGATGGCTCTCACCTATAGTCCCTGCCACTTAGGAGGTTGAAGTGGTAGGATCACTTAGTCCAGAAATTCCAGGCTGCAGCGAGCTATGATTGCACGACTGCACTCCAACCTGCTTAACAGAGCAAGACCCCAGTCTCTTAAAAAACAAATTAACAAAAAAGTTAATATACATAGCTGCAAACTATCTTTCCAGAACTCATTTTCTCCTATGTAAGTATAAGAAATGAAGTTGATGCTGTATAAACTTTTCCTCTCCCTCTATCTTCTCCAATACCATGTGTATTTCCCTTCAGTTACCCCACTCTCCTGACTCCAAATGCAAATAAAAATTGCTGTGTGTTGTTTTACATACAGTGTATGCTGAAGTATCAAATAATTGGAACATATTTATTTTAAATAGGAATAAAGATATTGCCATGAGAAAAAATGCAAATAATTTAGTGACTTTCATTGTGCTGGAAATATTTTACATAGATCAGTATTTGAACTTTTATTGCTAGACCATCGTGTTTTATTTCTGATTTATATTTTGCCTAAAATAAAACATAATTTTAAGTAGCATTTCAAAAGGAAATCAGAATAAAACTAAATTTGAATAAGTAGATATGCTTTATGGTCCCAGGACTATCATTATGATGAAGAATAAAATTCCATACTGAACTTTCTAACAGCTAAGGTAAAAGTTTATCATCTTGTAGTAGGCAAAACCCATGGGCCATTTAATAACTAGCAATTGAAGTTTTTCTGAAGGTGTTCTCTTTTAATTCAGAGCCCATTTTCTTAGTGACCCATCTGGAGTAGGAGTGCCTCACATTGGCCTCTGCGATTCTGTCACTGTTGATAGAAGAGAATCAGGCGAGTTAGTACCATGAGGAGGAAATCTCCACCTTTACTGGAAAACTCTCACCACTATATTCCCGAAACTTTGATTCCTGCCTTGCTAATGGTTGCCACATAAAAGCACTGTCAGTACAGTCTTTCTGTTGTATCACAGTCCTTAAATTCCGGTAAAATAAATAATCTCTGAAATATAGTTTAAGAAACATTCCTCTAGAGAGCCTAACTTTGGCCATTTCCTTAATAAAGAATACTTAGGGCATTTACAGCTGTGTCTTAGGGTTTGGAACTATAAAAATAAAAGATAAGAGCTCTTTCCCTGAAGAAGCTCTTAGCTTTCTGGGAAACAATAGAATAATTACAATACGGCACGCTAAATGGTGTGATAGAAGCGAAGATTCTGATAATATGTACATGTTTAGCATGAGTTTGAAAGATGACCAGAGTGAATGCAGTGCAGTGGAGAAGCAGTGTTTCCAAGGGAAGGAGCAGTGCCTGGGAAAGCACAGAGGAGTGAGAAGGAGGGGGCTACTTTTTCTTTACTTTTTCCCTATTATCTTTTATGTTCATAGGGTCTCATGGGAAGTTTTTGTTTCAGTTGAGAGATATATCATGTTGTGAATTACCCATTGTTTTTCTGCTTTACAGGTTGGCCTCACACCACTTTTGCTTGCAGCAAGTCATGCAAAAGAGCAAATGGTGGAGTTTTTAGTGAATAAAGGAGCAAATGTGAATGCAGTGGACATACATCAAAGGTACAGTTGCTAGTTAAAAAGCAAGCAAACAAACAAAAACTGAGTGTTTCTCTGGAGTGATTATGTTCATTTTCACGCCAGAAACATTAAATTAGTAAGAAGATGAACTTATAATTATTGGAAGGCAGTGAAAAATATCAACAGAAAGCATCAGTTTTATAGAAAAGCAGTCATTTGCACTGGGAAACATCAAGAAGAGAATATAGCAAGATTCATCTTCTCATACTGTTCTGTCTGTTTATTTTATAATCTGATGTTTTTGATTCTATAATCTTATGTTAGCTAAAGGACTTTGTATTAGCTGTATCGATTTTACAAAGTGTGGGCTTTAACTTTTCATTTCCTTTATGACTCTATATTGAACTTTTTAACCCCTTTGGAGTATTTTTCTAGCCTCTGCTTCTTAGATACGTTTCCTTTAATCATGCTATATTGAAACTAAATAGAAGTTGAAAATCATTCTGTCTGAAATTACAATGACTACTGCTATGAGCATTATTCCTAATATTGTTTTCAACCTGCAGAAATTTGTAACTTACCTGACCCCTAGCTGACTTTGAATTACAAACTGTCAGAATATGGAAGGAGTGGAGAAATCTTCACCCACTTTAGATAAGTGAATCAGCATAGTTTCTTGCCCATCATAGGACTTCTAATAGTAGCAACTTTTACTATGACATACACCAGTGGGATAAGAGGCTTCCTTTGTGGCCCTTCCTTTTAGCCATGTTGGTAACTTACCAAGATGCCTGTGTCTGTTAGGACATGAACATAGTGAATTCTGTGCTGACGGACAGAATATTGACTTGATAATATATATCAAGTTAGCTGCTTAAAGAACTGTATTAGAAGTCCTAAGCATGAAGTTATCTCTCTGTTATTTTAGAACTGCTCTCATATTTGCTGTATATTGTAAATCGTCAAGTATGGTCAGGGTACTTCTTCGGCAGAATACTGATGTCTTTCGTCAAGATCTGTTAGGACAGACTGCTGAAGATTATGCTGATCGTTGGAAGTATCATGAGTAAGTATTTACACTAAATGGCCAGTTAGCATTAAATCGAGGTTTAAAGTAAGTATAAATATCTCATCCTGTTTATTAGGCAAGATCTCCTAGTTTAGCTCAGGGAGTTTAGGAATGGCAATGAGTTAGTCCAATTCATCATCGAGAAATCAAGCCTTAGTTTCAACTAGTTACAAGTAGTGAGGGCTGCAGAAATTCTTTCCCTTAGGTCCCTCAAAATCATCATTCTCAGGCATCCCAATGTTGTTCATTTCATCCCAAGTATAACCCCTACACATGGCATAAGAATAGTGTCCCAGCTTTGATTTTTTAACATTAGTTATTTAGGTCTTGAAATGTCTAGTTTAGCAGAAAATCTTGTTCCCTGGGGACTATCTCTATACTCTCTGCCCTGAATTTTTCAAGCATCTAAGGGGTTCCCTAAGTCCAAGGAAGATAGTTCTTTCTTCTAAATCAGATCTATGTTGGGTGAAAGGACATGGGAATCATTGTGTTGTTTGCATTGATTCTGTTGCCGCCTCATTGCTATTGAAACTGGCTCTGCAGTCTGGTAATGGGTGACCTGATCTTTGCAACCAGAATGCCCTTACTGGTTCTGATCCCTCAGTCTTCAGGGTGATTCGTACATCAACTTCAGAAGAACTGCTTCATTCACTTCATATACATTTATATGCTCATCTGTTGTTCCCAAAGCACCAGCACCCTGCCCTGGGCCTCTTAGTTTTAGGGACACACGTAGTGAGCAAATCGCCTCTTCCTCCCCACACTCAAAACTTTATTGTGGAGCCTACATTGTCACTCAAGACATCCTCAACCTCCATGGTAAGTTATCCTTGGAGGCCCTTGTTTGTGTTTTCTTTAGCAGGTATTAGAAGGTATCATTCTAAACCATCAGAGAGGCTCAAATAGTGCTGCAAGAAGAGATGAGCATGTAGAAAAAATTTGTGACTGGGCTTGGTGGTTCAACCTGTAATCCCAGCACTTTGGGAGGCTGAGATGAGAGGATTGCCTGAGCCCGCAGGTTTGAGACCAGCGTGGGTGACTTGGCGAGACCTCGTCTCTACAATAAATAAAAAATTAGCTGGGTGTGGGAAAGTGCACCTGTAGTTTCAGCTACTTGAAAGGCTGAGGCAGAAGGATCACTGGGGCCCAGCAGGTGGACACCAGCCTGGGTGACAGAGTGAGACACCAACTCAAAAAAAATTTTTGCTACAATATCCGTACCATGAAGACCCTTTCTACCCAGTGTGGCACTTTGTCTTAGGCAGTGGAAGGTCCCATACCGTCCTTCCTCTGATTATTGTTCACTGACTTGTAGTTGGCTCCTCCTGTGGTCTTTTTTCTTTTATAGTGAAAATTTCCCAAGCTACTTGCATCTTCACTTCTAGATCTTTTTTCTTTTTTTGGTCAGGGTCTCACTCTGTTGTCCAGGCTGAGGTGCAGTGGCACTATCATGGCTCACCATGGCTTTGACTTAGCTTCTGCCTTAGCTTCCCAAGTAGATGGGACTACTGGTACACACCACCCCATGCAGCTAATTTTTTGCCTTTTTATCAACATGAGGTCAGGCTGTGTTACCTAGGTTGGTCTCAAACTCCTGGGCTCAAGCAGTCTTCCTGCTTCGGTCTCCCAAAGTGCTGGGATTACAGTTGTAAGCCACCACACCCAAGCAAATTTTTAAAATATGTTCAAATTCTGCTTTACAGTTAAATCATTGAACAGAATTAACTGTCTAACGTAGTTAGTTGGATTTAACAGAGCTAAGCCTCACGCATAATTCATCAATACCTATGTATAAAAGTAGGGCTTTGAGCTGGCTTTGGCCACTCGTGTCCTAAAGGTGAAGCAATACAGGGAAGATTAGCATGGTCCCCCAACAAGGATGGCATGCAAATTTGTAAAGCATCTATATTTTGCATAGTCCCCGAAAAAAAATTAGGCTATTTGCTGCCTAGCTTCAAGGGAACACGTGCATTAAAGAAAAATGGGTGGCATGTAATATTGAAATTGTGATTTTCCACTACAAAAATTTTCAGGTAACGTGATCTGTGAAATGAACAGAACTGAGTAACACCTGGGATTTTGTGTGCAAATAGGTTGTCGGTAGGTTCCTTGGAAATGAGAAAGTGTCAACTTTTGTCTTGTGGAACTTAATGTAAAAAAAAAAAAGGTTTTGTCTTCCACATTACTTGGAGGTGAACATAGAGGTTTACTGTATTTCTTTTATTTTTTTTTGAGTTGGAGTCTCACTTTTGTTGCCCAGGCTGGAGTGCAGTGGCATGCTCACAGCCGCCACAGCCTTTACCTGCTGGACTTAGACAATCCTTCCAAGGAGATGGAACTACAGACGCACGCCACCATGCCTGGCTAGTTTTTGTGGTTTATTGTAGAGATGAGGTCTCAACGAAGTTGCCCAGGGTGTTCCCAAACCCCCGGGCTTGGGCAGTCCTCTTCCCTCGGTCACCCAAAGTGTTGGGATTACAGGCTGAGCCACTGCACCTGGTCAGTTTTATGTCATTCTTAGAATGATGAGCTGATCCAGAGTTTGAGTAGGTGGAAAAGTACTGGAAGTAGACGAATCCAGGTCTCAAGATCTATTAGTTTTCTTTCCTTGATGTGATGGATTAGCTCAGGAATGAAGGACAATTATGTTATCCCCAATTTGATGTGATCTTATACATAAAAATAAATTTTATTACAAATTATGAAATAGCTGAGCTGTTCTGAGTTACCAGCCACAAAGACTAGAACAACAACTAATAACAAAATTAGGACTTAATAATATTTTCTGAAAATGGCAACATTGAATATTTGAACCTATGAAAAAACACACATTGGATTTTATTGGGAATTCCAAAATAATTTTAGCATTAAAGTTAAAGAGTAAATTGTTCCGTTTTCTCACTTTGTCTCTGAGCATTTAAAAATGTTGTCTCATGAAATCACCTTAACAACCTCGTGAAATAAGGCAGTAAGATTCTTTCTTCTTTTTTTCTTTTGGAAGAAGAAATGGAACTTAGGAGAAGCAAGCTCTTGTCCCAGAGCAAATAGCTGTTGGTGAGCGAGCTAGGGTTTCATCGGAGATCGAAATACTTTCTATTATTTCATGCTACTGTTATTTTACTGAGCTATACTGCCATCAGGTCATGGTTGCTTCACTTTATCATTTTCCTTTTTCAGTGAGAAGCTTAATAAGAAGTTTGTAGACCTTGCACTTATTAATTGTATGAGTTAATTAAAGTTCTGATGTTAGCCCTGATACTGTCTGAAATACTCTAAGAATTTAATATATTTGCTACATGTTTTTCATATCAGTATTAAAAAGTAATTTTGTCTGTTATGTTCTAATACATAGAATTCATCAACAAATTGTAACATATAAAAAAGAGAAAGAAAAGATATTTACACCTGTATCTCCAGAGAATAGCAATCCAGGTAAGACTTCTGATAGTTAATTACTCTTGGTAATCCTACCCTGGATGAAAAACAGTAAGAGTAAGGAAGTTTTCACCACCAAAGAGCAGGAAGAAAAATCAGTGCGTAAATTGTATGTATACATTTTTAAAATTTAATTCTTGGCAGTCGAGAATTTAGAATTATTTAAGAAGTATATTATAGACAGTTTAGAATCTCAAGCAGTATTCTCTGGAAAAGATTGCTTATTTAAATATGATCCCTAAAATTCCTATGACATTTTTACGTAAATAAGGACAAAATTAGCTTTGAATTAGTATGTTGTGTTTTTCCTCTGTGGTCACAATATGAGCAATTGGACTTGTTGTAAAAATGGATCTTCCATTTTGTTTTATAATAAGTGGATATATTCAGTAAGTGAACATGAATTACAGTTGCTCCTTGAACAACACGGGTGTAAGGACAACGATGCTTTGGGCAACCAAAATCAGCATGTAACTTTTGACTCCCCTTGAAACGTAGCAAATAGATTACCACTGACCAGAAATATGACTGATAACATAAAGAGTCGATGAGTACATATTTTTTACATGTGCCCAGGCTGGTCTCAAACTTCTGGGATCCTCAATCAGTACCCCCACGTCAGCCTCTTTGTAGTTGGGATTACAGGCATGAGCCACCATACATATGTTTCTAATTTTCTATTTTTCACTATTGTTGATTTGTAATGTATTTTGCTTTTGTCTTTAATAGTGAATGGGAGCTCTGAAGACTGTTTAACCAGGTAGGATTTCTCAGATTTTAAAAAATGTATGTGTTAACTAAGAGAGTACAGAGATAAGAAACTGATATCTGTTGAGTGTTCTACTCTGGACGAGATGTGATGTTTTATGCTTGACATTTATCTCACATAGTCATTTCGCAGCTTTCCAAAGTACCTGTTCTATGATAACCTACATTTTGCCGGTGAGGCAATTGTGGTTCAGAGGGGTCGACTGGCCAGTGATCCCACAGTTACCAAATAGCTGACTCATGATTTTATCATCAGCCTGCCTGTCTCCCAAATACCTTATTTTGCCCCTCAGCATAGATTGATAGAGGCCTGTGTAATGTTGGTATCAAGGTGCAGGTCTACATGAGGTTAGTTCAGAAAGTCAGATTAGTTATGTGCTAAGTCTCTTTCAGAGTCTTTCTGAAAAACCTGGTTGGTCCAAGAGCTTGTCCTTTGTATTTGACAGTTGCAATGGTAACTGATACTTTGTTTTCACCATCTAAGGTTTCAGGGCAAATCTCGCTTAAGTGTAGCATCAGACCATAGGTTTTACACAAACAAGGCCAGGTAAGTCCTAGAGGGGGGAATTATTTTACTGTAAGTGAAGGATATCCCTGTATGCCACATGTTCTGTTATTTATATTGAGAGCCCATTGAGAGCATATTCTAATTTATTTCTCTTATTACTGACTTCCCAGTTTGTATTTTCCTCAGGCTAGCACCCTGTCTAGTTCCATGCAGCCTTTTCTTTTTCTCTGGTATCTTTGTTTTCTTTCTTCTATGATATTTCCATAATCATTTTTGGTTTTGCCTTTCTCCTATGCTTTTCTTGGTGTTTCGATTGTTCTGTTATTGTTCTCATTTCAGCCAGCTAAGTATTCCCCAACTTTCTGTAGACAGAATCAAAAGCACATAGAATTTCAGTATTTTAAGAAATCTTAGTGACCAGTAAAAATATCCTCCAATTCTTACAGCTGTGTTTAACATCCCGATAAAGTGGTGGCTCAGATGGAGAAGCTAAAACTCAAGGAGATAAAGTGAAGTAGTAGAAATGAGATGTGAATTCAGGTTTCTTTAATTAAAGTCCCACACTCTTCCTTTATTATCCTGTCAGCGAGTTTTTAAAAACAGAAAAAGGGAGTGTGTTTGGTGAACCCAATGGAAGAGACAAAGAATGAAATTGGCTGGTGAACCCAGTGGAAGTGGATAAGAAAGGAATGAGCAGAGGAAGGCCGTGTTTGAAGAGAAACACCAGTGGTTTGGACAGGAATAGGAAAAGAGAGCTGAATGTTGGGATTGACTATAAGTGTGATAGGGGTAACTTATAGGATGGAAGGATACAGGAGGTGGGGCATGATCTCAAAAGGCATATTAAGATAAGGGTTTCAAGGGAGTTCTGAACAGGTTGCTGCTTTTTTGTTTGTTGAGTTGGAAAAATTGATACACTTGAAGGAAACCTTCAAAGAATTTGAGCCATTGGAAAGAGTCTCTACATTAGATAGGAATATAGTATCGTGCACTTCTAACCCCCACCTTACAGAGTGTTTGAGCACCTTAAGTACTAGAGGGCTAAAGGTTGCCGTACTCCTCAGATCTGTGGCCCAGGGCAGGTGTCCCCCCACCTATGCCTCTTTCTGTAATTCACTGATGTCCTTCCCATGTACAGGTAGGGCTGGGTAGGTGTAGGATTGGCTGGCAAACCCGCCATGGAGCTTCAGTTGGGTAGCTGCTAACAAGCCTACACTGGAGGCAGACGACTGAGACTCTATTCTTAACTTCTTTGCCAGAGGCAGGGAAATAGACACCTTCTGCTGTTGTTTATTTAGCCCATCCTTTCAGAAAGCTGTGTTTTCATAGGCTGAAGAGTTAAAGGTTGGGGACTGCCGTCGATCGCTGCAGAAGAGAAATATGGAAGTGGTAGCCCATAGACTGGAAGGCATTTCCAAAGTACTTAAGGAAATAGCGATACAACTTCCAGGACTCAGATTTTTAGCCAGTTTCTCTCCTTGGGTATCTGAGTGCTTATGATGGTTTTTAAAGACTTGCTAGTTTATGTGGACCTGAATAAGGCACGATCTATATAGGGAAATTAACTGGATTTTTATAATTTTGAATGTTTTAATCATTCTGGGAAGAGTATTCCCACTCTAGAATGTACATTTGTACTTTGACTTTTGTACATTCTGCTTACCAAATGTCAGCCATTTGGGTGGGACTCCTATACTGGTTTACTGTAAGGGGAGTCAATGTGACCTGCTTAAGTGATTCCACTGCTAAAGAACCAAGGTTGTGGTAGCGTTCGCCTGTAGTTCCAGCCATATGGTGGACAGCTGAGGTGGAAGGATCACCAGAGCCCAGAAGGTCGATGCTTGGGTGACTGCAAGTGTGCCACTGCTCCCCGGTCTGGGGGATGGGGTGAGATTACAGTTAAAAAAAAAAAAAAGCCGGCTCGGTGGCTCAGCCTGTAATCCCGCGCCTTTGGAAGGCTGAGGTGAGTGGATTGCCTGGAACTACAGGCCCGTGGGTTCGAGACGCGCCTGGGCAGCGAGACCTCATCTCTACAATAAATCAAAAAAAAAAAAATCAGCTGGGGGTGGTAGCGCATGCCTGTAGTTCCAGCTATGTGGAAGGGTGAGGCGGAAGGATCGCCGGAGCCCAGCAGTTCGAGGCTGCGGTGGTCGGGAGCGGCCACTGCACTCCAGTCTGGGTGACAGAGTGAGACTCCAACTCAAAAAAAAAAAAAAAAAAACACACAGAAAAAAACCAAACCAAAAAAAACCCCAAGGCTGCTGCTTTACGTTGACATAGATTAGTGTCTGAACCAGATAATGACGATGAGGCAGTATATTTCTCTAACTTGGTTTAGCTTATTAGGTTAGTTCCAGTTCAGATAACAAAAGTTATTTCAGCCGTTAATGGGACTTTCAGCTCAGCCTTCAGGATAGACAATTTGTGAGTATGAATTATTGTCAGACTCTGCTAAACTATTGACTCTCACTAGTTCTTAGGGAACTAAGGTTGAGTTTTCGTGAAATATATCAAAGGTTGGTAGAAGTGGAGATGAGAATGGTTAACTCCATCATTTTTAAATTGGGATCATATTTTAATTATATTAAGAAACAACATTTAACATACAAATAGCTGACTTGCCCCCTGATTTTATTTGTTTTCTTCCTTTGTGGGGTCGCCCAGGTATGAACCACTAGGTTTTGATTTTGAATAAATGAACCCACTCATTTTTGTCATATATTTTTATTCTAAAGGCTTTCCGGCAAACTGAGTAGTGAACACTCACAATCTACACCAGATGATATATGGCACAAAGGTAAATTGATCTTTTGAATGAAATCTCTTGATTGAATATAGTTTCTGGGTATTATTTACTCTAACTATAATCATTTATGGTCAGTAATAAACAGTTTTGACAGTAATATGAGTTGGATTTTAGTTTTTACTTGGGCAGATAACAAAGGATTGATCAAAACTTTAAGAGGGTGGAGGCTGAAAAAATAACGGGTTGGAAAATACTAGTGACAGGAAAAATAATGAAAAAATTTCCCACCATAGAGGAAATATTAAATTTTGTCAAGATTAATTTGAATAAGTCTTCTTACTGTGAGTTCTAAATTAGACTAAGATGACTTTTATCATACTTATGCCTCGATGAATCTTTAATGAGTCTGGATACTCATGATTGTCATCATGGAATCTCTCTGATGCCTTTCAGTTTCACAACTACACAGCACAGAGCACAACATTTTTGTTTCCTGGACACATCTCTTTTTTTGGAATTATATCGTTTCTAGGAGAATGCTTTCTCTACTTTTATCCTTACTTCTGTAATTAGGTGAAAATAATATAAGAAATTATATAAATTTAGCTGGGCACAATGGTTCATACCTGTAGTCCCAGCTATTCAGGAACCCTAGGTGAGAGAATTTCTTGAGCCCAGGAGGTCGAGACCAGCCTAGGCAACATAACAATACCTCATTGCTGATTTTTTAAAAAGAAAAAAATTGTAGACATTTATGAAATTGGATCTCTTTCTCAATCTATATTACAAGAAGATTTCTCTGTGTTTTCAGATTCATTTTGTTAAGCACACATTTTAAACTCTTCATCTAATTGAAGAATTCATGTTTTGTTCAAGATAGCAACCAGGTTGAAGCAGATACTCTTAATAATCACATGGTAAAGACTTTAATTTCAGAAGATTTTGCATCATATGTGTATATATATATTTTTTGAGATGGAGTCTCACTCTATCGCCCAGGCTGGAGTGCAGTGGCACACTCACAGCCACCCCAGCGGTGACTTTCTGGGCTCCGGTGATCCTTCTGCCTCAGCCTTCAAAGTAGCCGGAACTACCGGTGTGCACTACCGCGCCTAGCTAAGTTTTCTTTTATTTATTGTTTAGATGAGGTCTCATCAAGTAGCCCAGGATGGTCTCAGCCTGTGAGCTCAGGCAGTCCTCTCATCTTGGCCTCCCAAAGTGCTGGGATTACAGGTTTGAGCCTTTGCACCTGACCTGCATTACAGTTTTTAAAAGTATCCACTCAACATTCTTGTATCATGGTCTAAAACCTTTAAGTTTACATCTATTTATATTTTGTTATTTAAATAATCATTTGAAAAACTTTTGTATTACTATGAACTACTTGAAGGTGAGGAAATTTATCTTCTTAACACCATATGCTTTTCCTGAAAAAATGTGACCTATTCCTACTCCCAGTCTGTCTATTTGGATTTGCCTTCTAAGTCCTCTGGTGGCTCAAATTTGATATGTCTCAAACTTAAGACATCGCCCTTCACCATTTCCTGAGTCTTTATGATCTTTGGCATCTGGTTTTTCCATCACAGTAAATTACCACCTTCTAAATAATACTAAAACACTGAATCAGGAGTCCTGCACTCTAGCCCTTCCTCCTCACATCGCCATTCCAGTCACTGACCAATTTCTGTATTTTCTACCTGCTTACCTTTCGTCATATCTTGTTAACTTGATTCACTCTGACTTAGGAGGGGGGACCCAAAGAGCCCAGAGTTATGTTTTGGAGGGCAGGCCCCTTGTAGTACACTTAGAATTTTTTTCTGTGGTTCAAACAGTAAACAAAAATTTTTATCTAGAATTTTTGAGAAGGCGCCTCATGATTTGCAGAAGAAGCATTGTGAGTTGTGGCAAACAGGTGAATGGTTCTTTCATCATGGCAGCACACCTGCCCACACTGCATTGCACATTGAGCAGTTTTTGACCCCAAACAGCATGACCCTCCCATTCATCACCTCCCTTATTCGCTCAATCTCACCTTCAGATATTTTTGTTTGTTTGTTTCCCCAGATGATCAAAGTCCTCAAAGAAGAACATTTTGCTGATGTGGAAGAGGTGAAACAGAAAATCAGTAGAGGGCTGGGCGTGGTGTCTCACACCTGTAATCTGAGCACTTTGGAATCCAAGGTGAGAGGATTTCCTGAGCCTGTGGGTTCAAGAGCAACCTGGGCAATTTGGCGAGACCTCATCTTTACAATAAATCAAAAATTAGCTGGGGATGGTGGCACATGCCTGTAGTTCAGCTACTTGGGAGGGTGAGGAAGAAGGGCTCACCTTAACCCAGCAGATCGGGGCTGGTGGCTGTGAGCATGTGACTGCACACCTGCCTGGGTGATAGAGTGAGACTCCACTCAAAACAAAAATAAAAAAGTGGAAGTGCTAAAAGGCATCCACATTGACGGTAAGAAAAGTGTCTCAATGGGGGTATTGCATCAATCGGAGAGTACTTTGAAGGTCACTGAAGCTTTAAAATGTAAGAATAATTACCCCATTTTTAATCAATAAATTTATGTTTTTTGAGGTCCACCTTATATCACTTGAAAGCAATCTTTTTGAGTTGTGTCTCCCCCTGCCCTCTATTCCTCTATTTTGATGTTGCCGATAGGGGCGCCTGATGACTTAACTCACCTGCCTCTCTGGGTGGATCCCCAGTGCGTGAAAGGGCAAGTTCCTGTTCTGACATGATTCGTGTGTCGGCTCCGGCCTGATCTCTTGTTTTGTCACTCCACATTATTTCATGTGATTTTGTTCTAGTTTGATTACATCATGTTGCCACCCCTCTTTTGCTCTGTTGTTTCAGGCCTCATGCTTTTGCTTATGCTACCCAATCTAGAAGCTTTTCACACCTTCACTTTTCACTTTGTGTGTCGTTGAGCATAAGGCCCTAACTTTGCAGCATTGCCTGAGCTTCCCAAGTAGAACTGACTGTTTTCGCTTTTGTTTCCTTATTGCCTTTTGTCCATTTTAATTGTAGAACCTGTGACTTATTCTTTATTTTTAATTTTTCTATGTCTTTACCTTCACTTGAATATGATGCAGCATTTGGCTTGTAGTTATGTATTCACTTCTCCAAGGATAGTGCCTATGGTTTGTGAAACACAGTAAATATTTGTCGTCTTGCTGACTGACAGAGTGGGTGAGGGAGTGAAGAAATACATGTTTTCTGATGTTGGTTTTTCTTTGTTTTTAATAGGAGGGAGCAACCAAGTCAGCAAGTGGAACAATAGAAAATGGTATTGGTATTATTGAATGTGCTCCACAGGAGCAAACAAACAATGACAGTTTTATTTTTGTGCACAAAAATTACCAAGGTGGTAAGTTAGTAAATACCTCTGAAAATTGTTCTGTGAGTAAATCCTATTATATACCAAAACTGATTAATGTTTGCATACCCAAATACACTGTTCATTTCTTTATAAACATATTTTTTATATATAAAATTGTGGGGTACAGTTAAGGCTTAGGTATACAAATGTGCATCGTTCAGGCACCCTTGTTGATAAGAGGTGTCTCCCCATCCCCAGACAGATATTGACTTAGACAATGTTCATTTATTGTTTTTTTTTTTTTTTTTCGGCTGTTTTTCTTTATAGTATCAACTTCTTCCTAAAACTCCTTCAACTCTATGAAGGTCGCTTTTGCTGTTTGTTTTATTGTTTTAAAATATTCATGACTGGATGCAGACTTGAGTATGTCTTTAAAATTTCCAGTAATAAATGTTCTCATAAATTTTTCTGTGAATGACATTTTATAGATATGGCATTCAGTTTACCATCAAGACAAAAGGAAGATGTGGAATTAAGTTTTAGTTCTGAGGTACTGTATATTGTTGTTATTGTTGTTAATTTAAAGTAGAAGCATTGGATCATGTTGAGACATTAAGGAGAATGTTTGACTTTACTTTCTACCGTATGTATTTGCCCATCAAGAATTATTTTCCTATGGTTTTCAGCCCATAACTACCAAAATAATTATGTGCCTCCCGCTGCCCCATATTCCTCTATCTTGATGTTGCCGACAGGGTCACCCTTGCAGTCTGTATTTGTGAGGACTTAACTCACCTGCTTCATTGGGTGGAGCCCCATTGCATGAAGGGGAAAGTTCTTGTTCTGACTTGACTCATGTGTCATCTTCGGCCTGATCTCTTGTTTTGTCACTCCTCTGTGACAAATTGTATGGTACAGTTCTGCTAATTTGCAGGATTCATTGAAGAAGCCATTGTAGTATAGTGCAAAAGATAATAATAATACGACTTAGAAATCATGAGGAATCAACTTGCATTCTGAAGTTAACTTCATCTAAAACCTAAAGAGTGACTTATTCCAGGCCAGAATACAGCCAAATGTATGATTCTGTGGTATACCTGGATGTGTTAAAGTTCTAATGAGATTCAGCCTGTGATTTTTTGCAACTTGAGACTTCTTTAGTATTTCTACATTTATCCCACAGAAGTAACTGTGACTTGGCAGAGATGCACTACAAGTAAGGCAAGAAACTGGCTTTTATGTTTAACATCTCTGTTTTAGAATTGTAATAAATAAATGAGTTAATTGATGTTTGTATGTAGAACCACCTAGGGCGGGGGTGCTTAGATTTATCATTCATCAATACACGTAATGTCTATGACTGACTATAAACCATTAGCAAAGTAGAATGTCTATAGACCATTCCCAGGGAAAAACAACTTTAAAAGACTTTGGAAAATTTCATCTCCCCAAAGATGGACACAGCTAAGACTCTTAATGGGGGCTAGTATATCGATCAAACATCAGAGTGTAAACCCTATTTTTAATGTAGTCAAATGTCTTAATATTCTATTTTATGCCTGTGAGTTTTTATAATTCAGAAAAAGGTTCTTCCAATTCTGAGATTTTCAAAATTCTCCAATGGTCTCTTTTTTTTACTCTCATGGATTAACTGTCTTTATCAACATTTTTGACCTTGTGGGAATTTATGGTTTATAAAGTTTGAGGTTTTGATTCAACTTTTCTCCAGTTATCTATCCACTGATGTCAATCCTTGCATGTAGAAAACTACAGGCTATTCTTTAATCTCAAAGGAAATTGTTCCAAGTTATTTTATTGAGTGCTGGCTAAAAATTTCCTTTCTCTTACTTAGACTTCTGACAGTCGTGAAAGTGAAAAAGATCTGTTGCATGAAAATTGCACATTGATGACAGAAATTGACGCACTGTTACTGGAAATAGAAACAATAGAAAGTCAGCACCTGGAAATGGAAAAGAAACACTGTAAGGACATTGAAATTGTAGAAGAAAAGAATGCAAACCCCGAAAAGGCTATCAAACTCTACGGGGAAACAGCAACACAAAAAGAATCCCAGTCTAGGGGACAGATCACCGTTCTTTCAGCTGAAGATATAATACTGAATCCTAAGCTGAAGAAGGAGAAACACAAACAGGAAAGAATAGAAGCAGGAGGCGAATTACATCGTTTCAGACTGTCTGCTCCTATACATGATCATGGTCAAAGTGAGGCATCTAAAAGAGACCTAGAACCTGCTTTCCAGAGAGCAAGTGGTGAGTGGTTTCATTTACTGGACAAAATACATTTTAACGTATCTAGCTTACCAGGCAACAGTGAGATTCTTTCTCAACTAATTTCCAAAGTTGAAAGAAAACTCCTTTCCCTAGTGCTTGTTTTTGGTGTCTTTGTCGAAGATGAGTTGGTTGAGAGACAGGTTTTGCTTCTGGAATCTCCTTCTTTGTTCCATTGGTCTTGTGCCTATTCTTGTAGCAGTACCAAAGTGTTTTGGTTACTGTATTCTCGTAGTAAAGTTTCAAGTCTGAGAGTGTGATACCTCCCACTTTTTCCCTTTTGCTTAGGGTTGTTTGGACTATTCATGCTCTTTTTTGGTTTCCATATGAATTTCTGTGTTGTCTTTCTAGGTCTGAAAAAAATAATGCTGGCAATTTGTTGGGTGCTGGCAATTTGATGGGTACTGCATTGAATCTGTAGATTGCCTTGGGTAGGATGGACATCTTGAGCTATTGATTCCTCTGATTCTTAAGCGTGAATTTTTTTTTTGTTTATGTCATCCCTAATTACTTTGAGCAGCATTTTGCAATTTCGTTGTAAGGATCTTTCACTTCTCTGGTTAGGTGGATTCCAAAGTAGAGAGTGGGGGCACAACTTATTGAAAGGGAAAACGTGTTTGCAAATGATGTATCTGACAGAGGCCTAACATCCAGGATCTACAGGGAACTCAAACGAGGTGAAAAGAAACAACCGACTCCATTAAAAAGTGGGCAAAGAACATGAATAGGCATTTCAAAAGAAGACATCCAAGCAGCCAGCAGACACATGAAAAAATGCTCAGTCTCACTAGTCAACAGAGAACTGCAAATCAAAACTACAATGAAATACCACCAAACTCTAGTAAGAATAGCCATCATTAATAAACAACTTATGCTGGTATGGGTGCAGCGAAAATGGAATGCTTCCACACTGTTGGTGCTTCCACACTGCACTGGGAGTGCAGGTTAATTCAACCTCTATGGAAAGCAATGTGGTGATTTCTAAAAGAACTAAAAATTGACCTTTCATGTGATCCAGCAGTCCCACTCCTGGGAATATAACTGGAGTAACATAAATTGCTCTAACAAAAGATATCTGTACATGCATATTTATTGCTGCACTTTTCACAATAGCAAAAGCATGAAACCAACCCTACTTCCCATCAAAAGTGGACTGAATTTTTAAAAATATGGTACATAACACATGATGGAACATGACACAGCCATAAAGAAGAACAAAATCATGGACTTCACATCAGATTGGATGGAGCTGGAAACCCTCATACTTGGTGATCTATGGCAGAAAAAAGGAACTGAATACCACATGTTCTCACTCATAAGTGAGACCTGAACATTAACCACATCAGCACAAGGGATGGATCAGCAGTCACTGGGCACTGCTAGGGGAGGGAGGGAGGAGGTTGCTAACCACACAAAGGGTACCTAGACTTATACTGGGGGAGTGGGGGCCAATTGGAGGCCCAGACTTCACCTGCATGGAGCCTACTTGTGTAGCTAAGCCTCACATGTACCCCACCTCTCTATAATAAAAGGAAATTTAAAATTTAAGGATAAAACAAAATGACAGGTGGATTTGAACCTTGCTTGTGCTATACGTAGGGCAGACGGTAGACCTCGAAATAAGTAAAGCTACCAACAACTTCCCCAGGAGAGGACTGGCAAGGGGGATTGATTATCTTGACGTTTTAAGCTCTTTTCCACTGGCAGCCGGAAAGTCTCTGTGAGGATCCTTGTCCCTGGTTTGTTTCCTGTGTTTGGCTTTCCAGGTACAGTGCCTATGGACCTAGCTTCCCCGGGACAGTGAATCCTCAACTGGGCTGTCTCAGTTGAACATCTTGAGAAGCTGTGTCATATCACAAAAGAGCATTTTTTTTATGTTTTAAATTTTAGAGTTGTAGGGTAATGTTGCGTGCAGGTGAAGTTTGGACTTCTAGCGAGCCTTCCTTCCCCTGGCAATGAACCTGGTATTCAGTGTGTTGCCCTGTTCCCCTAATACCTCCTCCTTCCCCCCTCCCTCCCTCTTCTAGCTGTGTTTTGCCTCTGCCATTCCCAACCTTGTGCTCCTGTGATCCGTGACCAGGGTCTGCTTTATGAGTGAGAACATGCAGCTCTTTGTTTCTGTGATAGTTCACTTAGTCCGATGGTTTCCAGCTTTACCCATGTTGCTACAAAGTACATAATTTTGCTCTCATATGGTTGTGTAGTATTCGATTGCGTTTACATCCTACATTTTCTTTATCCAGTCCATTTTTGATAGACTTCTGGGTTGGTTCCATGTTTTAGCTGTTGTGACTAGTATGGCAATAAACATGCATTTGCAGTTGTCTTTGTGGTAGAGCCATTTATGTTCCTCCATGTGTATTCCCAGAGAGGCGTTTCTGGGTCATATGGAGGCTCAAGCTTTAGTTACTTAGAAACCCACTCACTGCTTTTCCAGCAATTAAACTAGCTTACATTCCCACCAACAGTGTAGAGGCTTTCCATCTTCTCTGCAGCCATGACATCACCTGTTTGGTTTTTTTTTTTGATTTATAAATAATAGCCATTCTTACTGGTGTTTTGTGGTATATCATTGTAGTTTTGCTTTGCGTTTCTCTGATGAATAATGAAGCTGAGACTTTTTTCATGTGTTTGTTGGCTGCTTGTATGTCCTCCTTTGATAAGTGCCTTTTAAAGTCTTTTGTCCACTTAAAAAATTGTTTTTCTTGTCATTTCCTTTGAGTTCCTTGTAGATCTTGGATGGTGGGCCTCTGTCAGATATGTGGCTTACAAACACTTTTTCCCCCCATTCCATGGATTGTCTCTTTACTCTCCTGTGGTTACTTTTGCTGTGCAAAACTCTTTTTCATTTGATAAGATCCCACCTGTCAATCGTAGCTTTTGCTGCTTTTGCTTTTGAGGACTTGACCAGGAATTCATTGGCTACTCTGATGTCCAGGAGACTGTTCCCTGCATTTTCTTCTAAGATTCTTAGAGTTTGAAGTTTCACATTTAAGTCTTTTATGCAATTTGTGTTCATTTTTTGTATACGGTGTGAGACAGAGGTTCAATTTCGTTCTTTTGCATGTGGTTAGCCAGTTGTCTGAGCACCATTTGCTAAATATGGGCTCGTTTCTCACAGTTTGTTTTTGTCTGCTTTATCAAGATGAGTTGATTGAGGGTCTGTGTTTTTTCCCCAGATTCTCTCTCCTGTTCCATTGGTCTGAGTGTCTGTTCCCATAGTAGTATCATGCTGTCTTGGTTATTGTAGCCTTGTAGTAAAGTTTAAAGTCTGGAAATGTGATGACTCCAGCTACATTTCATTTGCTGAGGATCGCTGTTACTGAGTGTGCTCTTATTTTGCTTCCAATTTCTGTATTGTCTTTTCTAGGTTTGTGAAAAATGATATTGGTAATTTGATAGGAATTACCTTGAAATTGTAGATTTCCTTTGAGAGAATGGACATTCTGATAGTATTGATTTTTCCAGTCCATGAGCATGAGATGTTTTCCCATTTGTTTGTGCATCTGTGATTTCTTTGAGCAGTGTTTTGCAGTTTTCCTTAGAAAGGTCATTCACCTCTTTGGCTTGGTGAATGTCAGGAGATGTTACTTTTTTGTTGCAATTATAAATGGGAATGTGTATTTGATTTGGTTCTCTGCCTGATTGTTGTTGGTGTAAAGAAATACAACTTTTTTGTGCACTTTTTTGGAATTCCAAGACTCTACCAAAATCTTATATTAGTGCAAGATTGTTTTTGACAGATTCTCTAGGGTTTTCTAGTTATAGAATCATATCCACAAGTAAGAATAACTTGACTTCCTCTTTTACTCTTTGAATACCCCATGATTTCTTTCTCCTGCCTGATTGCCCTGGCTAGGACTGCTAGTACTCTCTCTGTTCAATAGGAGAGGTGAGAGTGGGCATCCTCGTCTTGATCTGATTCTTAGGGAGAATGTTTCCACCTCTTGCCATTAAGTTTCACATTGGCTGGAGATTTGTTATGGTGCCTTTTATTGTTTGGAGGAATGTTCCTTCGATGCCAAGGTGGTTGAGGATTTTGATCAAGAATGGATGTTGGTTTTATTCAAGGCTTTTCTGCATTTAATGAGTTAATCATGTGGTTCTTTGACTCCTGTTTAATGGGATGGATCATATTTACAGATATTCATATGTGGAACTGGCCCTGCATTCTGGGCATAAAGCCAACCTGATGAGAATGGATGATCCCTGAAACATATTGTTTAATGAGATTTATTGGAACCTTGTGGAGATATTTTGCATCTGTGTTCATGAGGAAAATTGTCCTGTAGTTTTCTTTCCTTGATGGTTCTTTGCCATTTTGGGGTACTGGGATGATATTGCCTTCAAAGAATGAGCTAGGGAGAATTCCTTCCTTTTCAATTGCCCTCACTACTTTATACTATTCTTTATAATTAACTGGTAAACGCCAGTAAATATCTCCCTGAGTTCTGTGAGCTGCTGTAGCAAATTAATTAAACCCGTTAAGGAGATCATGGGAACCTCAATTTGAAGTCAATTCTGTAGGCTCTGACTTGTGATTGGTGTGTGGCAGAGAGGACAGTGTTGTGGAACTGAGTCCTCAACCTGTGAGATCTGACTGCAATCTCCAGGTTGAGACTGCCAGAATTTAACTAGAGACATCAAGCTCATGTCTGTTCCAGAGTTGGTTGCTTGCTTGTCAGTGTGGAAAACCTCACACAAAGTTTGTCACAGAAGCCTTCTGTTTTGACAATTGCTGTTGTGGTATGAGAGCAGTAAAAGCAGCATGTCAAGTATGTGTTTTCTGCCCATACAGCAGATAAGTAGGAGCTACTATATACTCTGTTTCATGTGTTCCAGGTTCATTAGTCCAAAAATCATGGTCTTAACATTTGATACAATGTACATATGATACTGATTCTACTAATCATACCATTTTCTGTCAGTCTGATGTGTTTTGGTTATGATTATTGTACTCAACAAGTCACCTGTAGGTATCAACTTTTGATAGACCTCATTTTTTGTAGCATTTGATAAATACAAAGAAGGGGAAGTAGGAGTTTTTGAAGCATTAATTACCTTCAAATATTAATACTAATACTAATTCTGGTGTATTTTCCAGGTATGGTAAACGAAAAGTTACTTTCTAACAAATGTTAGTCTTGTGCCATTTTCCTTGTAACATGGTCTAAAGCATACCCAAAAATGTGTATGATTTACTTTCTTTTTTGATGAAGCTGAGGTTTGCTGGATAGGAAGTTCTTGGTTTAAATTGCTTTTCTTTGAGGACTATGAATATAGGGGTCCAGTTCTTTCTTGCTTGCAGTGTTTCTGCCGATGGGTCTGCTGCTATTCTGATTGGTTTTTCCGGTAGTTAGTCTGACCTTTCTCTCTTGCTGCGGTTAGGATTCTTTCTTTTGTGCCTGCTTTGTGTAGGCGAATTACTATGTGTCTAAGGGTTGGTCTTGTCATTTGATCTCTTGTGCTTTGCTGGTCACATCTCTGGTGAGATGGGGATAGTTTTCTTGGATGACCTCCTGGAATACTTGTTCCAAGTTGTTCTCATTTTCCCTTTCTTCTTCTGGGATACCAGTCAGGCGTAGGCTTGGCCTCTTGATATAATCACACATCTCTTGTAGGCTTTGTTCTTTCTTTCTGAGTTTTCTTTCTATTTTTTTTTTTTAATGGAATGGGCTAATTCCATGTTCTGGTCTCCATGTTCTGAGATTTTTTTCTTCAGCAAGATTAATCCTGCTTTCCATGCTTGTCATCTTGTTATTTATTTCCTGAACGAAATTTTTTATTGCCAGAATCTCTGTTACATATTCTTTTAGTGTTGCATCTTGTCTTTCTTGAGTCTTAGTCACTCTTTCCAACCAGAGCAATGCAAATCTCTGCCTGGATCCTGGCTGCTGTGGGCGACTCATTACCAGGCATGTTTTCCTCTCTTTGGATTCCCCTGATGCTATCTCTCCAATAATCAAATCCTGCGCTCCAGCGGGTCCAGTATGCCAGGTGATGGTGTGTTCCGGGTGCCAGGTGCAGGGAATCAGGTGGATACAGCAGGCTTTTCTCAGGCGTGTTCCCACAGGCAGCAGACGTTTCTCTGGCAATCTTGGGAGCTGAGCTCAATTTCAGGGTGGTGGTGGTGGGGGCTTGCAGTTGCCCTCAGAGGGGGACCCGGGTGCATGCAGCCGAGTATCCCCTCAGATGGAGTTTCATGCTCCCAGCAACACCCGCCTACTCACATGAAGAGTCTTTATTGTCACTTGCCTCCATGGAGATTTTTACAGCCTGACCTGTCGGCCACCTTCTTAAGCTCCCTTGTTTTTTACTTTTTTATTTATCTTGTCCTGAAATGTTCAAGTCCAACAATTGTGATGTGTATGTATGTATTTTGAGTTGGAGTCTCACTCTTGTCGCCCATGCTGGCGTGCAGTGGCACACTCACGGCCACCTCATCCTCGGCCTGCTGGACTCAGATGATTCTTCTGCCTCAAACTTGCAAGTAGCTGGAATTACAGCCACATGCTAGCACACCTGGCTAATTCTTTTGATTTATTGAAGAGACGAGAGCTTGCCATGTTGCCCAGGCTGGACTCGACCCCACGGGCTCAGGCAATTTACTCCCCTAGCCTCCCAAAGTGCTAGGTTTATAGGCTGAGCCATTGAGCCCAGCCAAAAAATATTTTTGATGTGCATTTACTTCTCATCTCGTGGTTCTCTCTAACCTATGCATGTAGAGTAGGTCTAGACATATTCATTTCATATGAAAAAATTAGGTTACTAAAGACTACTATTCTTTACATAAATTATGGATGTTTATCCAACGTTTTACTAGTGAGTTCTAAAGATATTGGTGCACTGAGGAAGACCAATGTGTTGTCATTTCAACATTTGTTTCCTTTAAAGTATTAACCATTAGAGGTTTTTAAAGTTCTTCTTTCCAACACACACATATTCAATATTGCCATGCATACTAAAACTTAAAATGGTTATGTATAATTGTTGTTAATAAAAATTTCCATACCCCTGAAGAAATGTACTTATTAATAAACAAATCTTTCATAAAAAACAAAGTATTTAGTAAAGATTGCTGAATGAATCAAAGTAAGTAATGCTAAAAAGTAAAGATGTCCAAACAAAATCAGAGGTGAGTGAAACTTACTTGAGTGAATGTACAAGAGGGTATTCTTCCAATCCATGTGCATGGGATATTTTTCCACTTATTCGTGTCATCTTTGATTTCTTTGAGCAGTGTTTTGTAGTTTTCATTGTAAAGGTTTTTCACGTCTCTCCTTAGGAAGATGCCAAGGTATTTCATTTTCTTTGTGGCTATTGTGAATGGAATTGTGGTTTTTAATAGGGTTTCTGTTTGTTTATTATTGGTGTAAAGAAATGCAATTGTCTTTTGCACATTTATTTTATATTCTGAGACTTTGCCGAAGGCTTTTATAAAGTGTAAGGAGGTTTTTGACAGATTCTCTTGGGTTTTCAAGGTACACAATCATGTCATCTGCAAAGAGAGATAATTTGACTTCCTCTTTTCCTATTTGAATACCCCTGATTGCCTTCTCTTCTCTTATTGCTCTAGCTAGAACTTCCAATACTGTATTGAACAGGAGGGGTGAGAGTAGGCATCCTTGTCTTGTTCCAGTTTTCAGGGGAAATGGTTCCAATTTTTGTCCATTTAGGAGTATGCTGGTTGTGGGTTTCTCCTAGATGGCTATTACTACTTTGAGGTGTGTTACCTGTATGCCTATATGTTTGAGTGTTTTTATGAAGAAGGGGTGCTGGATTTTATCAAAAGCTTTTTCTGCATCTAATGATATAATCATGTGGTTTTTGTTTTGACATCTGTTGATGTATTTAATTACATTTATTGTTTTATGAATGTTGAACCAGCCTTGCATCCCAGGAATGAAGCCTACTTGGTCATGATGGATGATTTTTGAGATGTGTTGTTGAATCCGGTTTGCTAGGATCTTGTTGATATTTTTAGCATCTATGTTCATCAGCGATATTGGCCTGTAGTTCCCTTTCTTTGTTGGATCTTTACCTGGCTTGTGTATCAATGTGATGTTAGCTTCGTAAAATGATTTGGGGAGGGTTCCATCTTTCTCAATTGCCTGAAATACCTTCAGTAGGATTGGAATAAGCTCCTCCTTAAATGTCTTGTAGAATTCTGCTGGAAAGCCATCAGGTCCAGGGCTTTTTTTGGTAGGTAGTTTTCTTATTACATAGTCAATTTCCTTGATTGTTATTGGTCTACTTAGGGTCTCTATTTCTTCTTGTTTCAACCTAGGCAGGTTGTGTGATGATAGAAAGTCCTCCATTTCCTTGAGGTTTTCAAGTTTGTTTCAATACAAGTGTATATAGTAGTCTCTAATGATCTTTTGTATTTCTTCAGGGTCAGATGTGACTTCACCTTTTGTGTTTCTGATTGTGCTTATTTGGAATTTTTCTTTCTTTTTCGTGGTCAGTCTAGCTAGGGGGACCATCGATCTTCTTTATCCTTTTGAAGAACCAGCTTTTTGTTTCATTGATTTTTTTGTATTGACTTTTTGTCTTGTATGTCCTGGATTTGGGCTTTTTTTTTTTTTTTTTTTTGGTGATCTGGAGTCTTCTGCTGAAATTAGAGTTTTTATGGTCTTGCTTTTCCAGCTTCCTTAGGTGGCTTGTTAGGCTGTTAATTTGTGTTCCTTCCATTTTCTTCGTGTGTGTGTGTAGGGATATAAATTCCCCTCTTACTACAGCTTTTAAGGCATCCCAGAGATTTTGATAAGATGTTTCTTTATTTTCATTTGTTTCCAGGTATCTTTTGATCTCTGTTTTGATTTCATCATTGACCCAGGAGTTGTTTAGCATCATGCTGTTTAGTGTCCATGTCTTTGTGGGTTTTGGGGGAACCTTTTTAGTGTTAATGCTTATTTTTATTCCACTGTGGCCTGAGAAGGTGTATGGTAGAATTTCGGTCCTTTTAAATTTGCTTATGCTTGATTTATGGCCAATTATGTGGTCGATCTTAGAATACATTCCATGTGGTGATAAGTAGAATGTGTATTCTGTGGTCTTTGTATGGAGTGTTCTTTAGGTATCAATTATGTCCATTTGGTCAAGAGTCACATTGAGGTTCCAGATCTCATTGCTGATTTTTTGTCCTGATGATCTGTCTAGGGTTGTGAGTAGGGTATTAAAGTACCCAGTTATGATGGTATTAGAGTCAATATCTTTCTTTAGTTTTCCTAGGAGTTGCTTTTTAGAAGTTGGTGCACCTATGTTAGGTGCATATATGTTTAGGATAGATAGTTCTTGTTGATGTAGTGAATCTTTTATCATTATGTAGTGGCCCTCTGTATCTTTTTAAATTTTTGATAGCTTAAATGGTATTTTGTCTGAAATTAGGATTGTGACTCCTCCTTTCTTTTGTGTTACATTCACCTCATAATTTGTTTCCCATCCTCTTACTTTGAGTCTATGCATGTCCTTTCTAGTGAGATGGGTCTCTTGAAGGCAGTATATTGTTGCCTGGTGATATTGTATCCATTTTGCCATTCTGTGTCTTTTCAGTGGTGCATTTAGTCCATTCACATTCAGGCTAATTATTGAAATGTGAGAATTTGTCCCTATCATAGAGTTCTTATTGAGTTGTTGTTCTTCCACTTGGTTTTTTGTCTTTTGTTTTGGGGGTTGCTTCCTCTGTATTTTATTCTTTTTCCTGTACTCTTGTGAAGAATGTTGTTCTTTTTTCCCCCTTTTCTTCTGTGTTTAGTACTTTCTTAAGTGTTTCATGTAGAGGTGGTTTGGTGGCAGCATAAGTTCTTAGGGATTGGATATCTGGGAAAGATTTCAATTCTCCCTCACTGATGAAGCTTAATCTGGCTGGGTAGGTTATTCTTGGTTGAAATTGTTTATCTTTTAGGACTTTGAAGATAGGGCTCCAAGCTCTCCTAGCCTGCAGGGTTTCTGTAGCTAAATCTGCTGCTATTCTAATTGGTTTTCCATGGTAGGTGATCTGGACTTTTTCTCTTGCTGCCTTTAGGATTTTTTCTTTTATGCTTACTTCGTTTAGGTGAACTATTATGTGTCTAGGAGTTGGTCTTTTCATTTGTTGTCTTGCAGGGGTTCTCTGAATCTCTTGTGTTTGAATTTTTGCATCATTAATTAGATAAAGGAAGTTTTCTTGAATGATCTCATGAAAGGTTTGTTCCAGTGTGGTCTCTGTCTCTCTTTCTTCCTCAGGAAGGCCAATTACTCTTGAAGTAATCGCTCATCTCTTGAAGGTTTTGTTCTGTCTTTTTGAGCTTGTTTTCTGTGTTTTTGAGAGTTTGGGTTAGTTCTATATTTTGGTCCTCAAGCTCTGAGATTCTTTCTTCTGCTTGGGTAATTCTGTTTTCCATGCTTATCAGTTTGTTATTTATTTCATTAACAGTATTCTTTATTACTGTTTTCTGAGATATCAGCTCCTTTCTAGTTTCTTCTTGAGTCTCCTCAATTCTTTTTAATCTCTCCATTAATGTCTTGACATCTAGGTTTATAGTTTGAGACCAATCGTTCTGGGGGCTCTTCATTGTTTGCATTCCGAAGTCAGTTTTCTCAGTGTCTGCCCTCCCAGGAGTCTGGGAGAGACCCATATTCTTCTTTTGGTTTTTCTTCATTTGTGTAGATTTTTCTCTTGTCCATTCAGAGAGTCTCACGAATCCACCTATGCCATCGCCATCTTGTGGAATCTCCCCAAAATGGCAATTCTTAAAACCAAATTTTAAAAAACTAACAATACAGGTTGTAAGGATGCTCAGTGACTTCCAAGAG
The DNA here is from genome assembly GCA_027257055.1 of Cephalopachus bancanus. NCBI lineage: Eukaryota > Metazoa > Chordata > Mammalia > Primates > Tarsiidae > Cephalopachus > Cephalopachus bancanus. The sequence goes on from JAPVLO010001188.1 coordinate 236,702, forward strand.
AAAGTTAAAAACCAACACCAAAAAATAAGGACCATTCAGAAGATGAATGAGGCATTTTATAGAGATAGATATTAAAATATATAGAGCCTCAAGAAGTGAAAAAGTCATTGAGGAAATTGCTAAGTACAGTTGAAAACTTGTACCATAGACTGGGCTAAGCGAAGAGAAAGACTTTTAGAGCTCAGACATGTCTTTTTTAATTAACCCAGGTAGGCAAAAACAGAATTTTAGAATAGGTCTTAGAGAAGTCATTTCTTTTGCACTGTACAATAGTCTGCTGTATGGCCTACCACAGTTTATTTGCCCATTGGAGGATCTTAGTGGCTTCAAAAATTGAATTGTTACATTCCTGATGATGAGGTAGTTTTCTTTTTTTGTCTAGTTTGGGTTTGGGTTAATGCTAGCATTACAGAATGAATGTGATGTACGCTTCTTTTCATTTTTAGGGGGACTCTGCTGTGAAATTATATTGTTTGCTTTAAAATGTTTGGTAGAATCCTCCACCATTTGCTATTTGGTCTGGCATTTTTGTTGTTGAACAGTTTCAACTATGAGTAAATTTTCTTTTGTAGACATAGGAGAATTCAGTTTATTTGTTTCCTTATGAATGATCTTTGCTAATTTTCATTTTTCAAGTAATATGCCTATTCTATCTAAGTTGTCACATAAGTTCACATACAGCTTATTATATTACATTTTTTTAGGATTTGTAGAATCTGTAATAATATCACAATACACATTTTCAAAATTAGTAATTTGTGGCCCAGCATGGTGATTCACACCTGTACTCCCAGCACTTTGGCAGGCCAAGGCAGAAGGATTGCTTGAACACAGGAATTCAAGACCAGCCTGGGAAACACAATGAAACCTTATCTGCAGAAAAAAATGAGAAAGGCATGATGGTGCATGCTTGTAGTCTCAGTTACTCAGGGGCTGAGGTAGAAAGATCACCTAAGCCCTCAAGGTCGAGGCCGTGGTGAGTCATGATCATGCCGCTGCATGACTGATTGAGACTATGACTTAAATAAAAAGAGTAATTTGTATCTTCTCTTTTCCTGAGAAAACTGCATAGATCAGAGATTTATCAGTTTTATTACTATCTTCAAAGTGCTTGGGTTTTGTTTTTTTTTCTATGTTGGTTTCTTCTCTGATGTCACAGTCCTGGTGGCCCACTATTTTAAAGAATACCATAGACTGGGTAGCCTATAAACTGCAGAAATTGGTATCTCACAGTTCTGGAGGATGAGAGGACAAGATAAATGTGCTGTCATGTTTGGTGTTTGATGAGGGATTTCTTCCTGGTTTGTATGTTTTTTTCTCCTCTGTTTGCACATGTTTTTTTCCTCCACTCATATTAGAAAAGGTAAAAGAGCTTTCTGGGCCTCTCATATTAGGGCACTCATTCCATTTGTGAGGGTTTTGCCCCTTGCCATAATCACTTCCAAAAATCACCACCTCCTGATAAAATCACCCCTTGATTAGGTTTCAGCATACAAATTTGGGGAACACAAACATTCAGATAATAGTAGATGTTTAATATTTTCTTTCCTCTGTTTTCTTGGATTAACTTTTCTTTTTACTGGTTTCTTCAGGTCGAAGTCAAGCTTACTGACTCTTTTAATCGAGATGTTCAGGACTAAAAATGCTTTATTTAAGTACTTTTGTAGCTGCATTCCACAACTTTTGATAATTATGTTTTCATTTTCATTTAGTTCCAACTGCTTTGTAATTTATCTTATTACCTCTTTGACCCAGACTTATTTAGATATGCATTACTTAGTTTCCAAATAAATGAGTTTTTACAGAGAATTTTGATGATTGATTTCTAAGTTAATTGCTTTGTGGTCAGGGAACATACTTCATGTAGCTTCAATCATATTGACTTAATTGTTTTATTAAGATTTATCATATGGCATGCAATGTAATCTAGGCCACATTTTGGTAAGCATTCTGGGGATATGTGGGAAGCATGATGTTATCCAAGTCTACTTTGTTCTTGTTGAGTTGTCTACTTGGTTTATCACTTGAGTAAGGTGTATTGAAATCTCAGACTCTATTTGTGAATTTATCTTTTTTTTTTAGTTCTATCTACTATGGCTTCATGTGTTTTGAAGCTGTCTTGTTAGGAGGTACGTAAATATTTAGGACTGCTATTGTTATGTCTTTTTTATTCATGAAGAAATGACCTTGTTTATTGCTGATGATTTTTTTTGGTTACTTATAAACAGCTTGATATTTTTGTTGCTTTTATGATTTGGGTTGATTCTTACTCCTGAGGAGAGACTTTTGTGATTATTCACTGTCCTGAGAAGTCTGAGTTTTTCTGACCTGGTTCATGGTAATGAATAATTGTCCTTGCATTATACGAGCACCAGATATAGTTTTCTCTAAATTTTTGAGATGCTTTTTTCCCTTTGACCTCAAGTAAATTTCTTAGTACAAGTGTACTATTCATTACTCTGCTAAATACCCAAGAGGGTCTCTGCAGATCCCGAGTTCTCTTACTTTTCTCCTATCTCCAATGCCCTGTCTTGTGATCTCTGTCTGCTTTGGTTCTACCAGACTCTCTGCTTCATCACTTGAATTCAGGGACTCTGGTAGACTCTACCTCCTTTTTGTCTCCTGTGTTACATCCTGGATACTCAGCCAAGGCAGGGATCTTGGCATTCATAAAGATTACTTTGTTTTCTATCTTCCAGGAATCGTTGTCTTCTTTACATGAAGTCCAGTGTCTTGACGATCACTGTCAATTGTACTTTGCATATTTCCATTTTGGTTCTATCAGGGTAGAAGAAAATTAGTACCCAAGACTTCAGCACATGCCACAGACTGACTAGAATGTCTTCCTTTCCCCATCATTTCTCCTTATAGCCATATTTTCTTCAGGGAAGTAGTCCCTGGGCCCAGCCACTATAGATCATAGAAGTCTGTTTTCTTAAAGCATCTATCTAAATTTAGCATTGTTCTTTCTTCATATTTGTTTTTCACTATAAGCTAAACAAGAGCAGAGGTCTTGTCTGTCTTACCTGCAGAGCTCCCTCTAACATCTTCCAAATTTGTAGGCACTCAGTATATATTTGTTCAATGTGTGAATCAGCGAATGTTACAATTCACACTCATTGATATCCAAATAGTGATCATATAATTTGTTTCTATTTTTTCCCTGATACAGATTATATTTGTTTATTTAAAATCTCATGAAAATTGGGAGCATTAAAAAAAAAAGTAAACAATTACAGCAAAAATGAAAAAGCTTAGTGTACGAGAAAAGGAGCTAATTGAAGCAAAATCACAATTAAAGCCTGGAAAAACTGAACTGGATCAAGATCTCTGCAGATTAAAGTATGACATCATAGTCTTAAAGTCATGTTTGAACTATTTATTTTATACTAAAGCTATGTTGCAAAACTATTGTAAGTGATGTCCTTTTTAAAAAATGTAGAGTTGACTAGAGAGAAAACATCTGGGTCTTGTGGAGTATAAAATATTTTGAAATAAAATCACACATTTTTTTTTTTTTTTTTGAGTTGGAGTCTCACTTGGTTGCCCAGACTGGAGTGCAGTGGCCGCTCCTGGCCACCGCAGCCTCGACCTGCTGGGCTCCGGGAATCCTTCCACCTCAACCTTCTGAGCAGCCGGAATTACAGGCATGTGCTACCACGTCCGGCTGATTTTTTGATTTATTGTAGAGATGAGGTCTCGCTTGCCCAGGCAGGTCTCAACCCACGGGCTGAGGCAATCCACTCATCTCAGCCTCCCAAAGGCACGGGATGACAGTCTGAGCCACCGAGCCCAGCCAAAATCACACATTCTTAACTGTCAATCCTTCTAATATTTAAATGCATATCCTTTTAAATCATAATTTTAATGGCTGTATAGAAGTCCATCATAGGGAAATTTCATTATTTATTTAGTAAATTAAATGCTGAGGTTTTAAAACTTTTGTATTATGTAAATGCTGCAAAAACATTTTTTATGTAAATCTTTTCTTACATTTCTATTTATCTTGAATAAATTATTTAATATATTTATTTGGTTAAAGTATAGAAAATATTTAAGGAGGACTTTGATAAATATTTCTAAACTGTTCTAAAGAAAGTTTGTATTAATTTACAATTCAAACAGAGTATGAAATGGGCATTTTTCACAATCCAGAGTTGTTTTAAGACATTTATTATTTTATTCTTAATATGCATGGAATATAAAGTAAATTGGAAAATGATTACTGGCTACGTTATTCAACACTCCTCTGCAGATAAATTAACTCAAAATTTTATGTTGGAAATATTATTCTTGATTATTTGTGAGGTTCTGTATTCTTCTAAGAGGCTTTAAAATTGTTTACAAAATACATAATGATCATTGAGATAAGTTGAAAATGTTACCCGAGAAGGAAACATAAAATTTGTGAGGACACTGATATTAAACTTCTTAGCCTAGTCTTGGTTAATTGTAATCTGCTGAGGTATATTGTGTGAAAAATATCAGAAGGTGGTGTTTTGTACTGTGAGTCATGATGGGGATGCCAGCGATATTTCATAAAGTTGAAAAATTGTTTCTCATAAATTTAAAAACTTGTTAACAAATAGTAACTTTTAAAAAGTTAGTTAACTCTCAGTGATCTGTCCTGATTGAGGATTACTTATGACTGTGAGATAAAAGAGGTAATTTTTTTTCTTTTAACTTTTTTATTTTAAAGATGTGGGGTACAATTCAGGGTGAGGTATACAAATACAAATGTTCATTATGCACGTACCCATGTTAATGAGATGTCCCCCCACTTCCCCAGGCAGATTCCCACTACTGGCAATCCCGCTTCACTGTCCCCCTCCTGGCAGTTTCCCACTGCTGCCAGTCATTCTCTTATAGTATTATGATAATTGTTCAGGGTTCGTCTATGAGTGGGAACATGTGATACTCAGTTTTTTGTTTCTGTGAAAGATCACTCAGTATTATAGATGCTAAGTCCATCCAGGTTGCTGTGAAGTTCATGATTTTGTTCTTCTTTATGGCTGCGTAATATTCCTTTGTATACATGTGCCTTTTTTGATCCAGTAAAAGAGGTACATTTCATGAAGAATTTTCAGTATCCTTTTCTATAATATGTACTGGAGTTACTAAAAACAGAAACTTATATATAATAACTTATAATAATAAGTGTTCTTTCCGGACTACCTTTTAAATATATTTGTTTTTTGGAGGAGACTGAAGTGAAAAAACTAGAACTAGAAAGAAAAAAGCATTCCAGCATATAGAGGTTGTATTAGGATAATGAACCAACATACAAAGAGGCTATCTCAAAATGAGTGTTTAATTTTTTAACAAAAGGAACGTTAAGATATGTATATTTAACTGCAGATCCCCCTCAAGACAAGGAGAGAAGAGATACTGATATATTATATACACAAATTAAGGAATCGTTAAGACAAAAAGAAGAGCAATATCAAGAATTTGAAGCAAAACAACAAATTGAGCTGACTCTGATATGGAATCAAAGACCATCAGAAATGACTTGAGTGAGGTAAAGTAATCTTTGGCAAAATCTTTATATTATTGTCTTGATTTCATCAGTATTGCTTATAATTTCCCTTTGAGTTTATATGTACATATCATATATAGAATTTAGGTATAAAATCCAAATGTTATCTCATCTTTTAAAAAAATGTATAGCCACTGGGCTCGGTGGCTTAGCCTGTAATCCCGCGCCTTTGGGAGGCTGAGGTGAGAGGATTGCCTGAGCCCGCAGGTTCGAGACCTGCCTGGGCAACTTGGCGAGACCTCATCTCTACAATAAATCAAAATTAGCCAGGCGTGGTAGCACGTGCCTGTAGTTCCAGCTACTTGGAAGGCTGAGGCGGAAGGATCACTGGAGCCCAGCAGGTTGAGGCTGCAGTTGGCTGGGAGTGGCCACTGCACTCCAGTCTGGGTGATAGAGTAAGACTCCAACTCAAAAAAATAAAAATAAAAATAAACACTTATAGCTATACTCAGTAATTATAAATTTGGCACCTCAGTAGTATCTTATTTAAGTCCAAAGACCCTTGGAAAATAATAATATGCTATAATATAAACTTAGTGATAATTTCTTGATATGTATTTTGTTCCCAAGTAAAATAGTTCCATGTCTTTCCCCCTATTTCATATTTATTACTGCTTCAAACATTGGAAACTAAAGTTATTGAGATAGAAATTAATCTCATGATTTTCTAAGAGGAGATCTATAAACTTTATCTTAGTGTTTTGAAACATAAGGCTTCTTTAGTATTTCTACATTTACCCCACAGAAGTAAGTATGATTTGGTGGAGGAGCACTACAACTAGGACCAGAAGCTGGCTTTTATGTTTAACATCTCCTTTTCAGAGCTGTAATAACTAAATGAGTTAATTGATGTTTGTACATAGCACCACTTAGGGTGGGGGTCCTTAGATTTATCATTCATCAATACATGTAATTTCTATAACTGACTATAAAACATTAGTAAGGTAGAATGTCTATAGACCATTCTCAGGGAAAAGAACTTTAAAGACTTTGGAAAACTTCATCTCCTCAAATATGCACACAGCTAAGACTCTTATTGGGACCTAGTATATTGCTTAGACATCAGAGTGTAAACTCAATTTTTTAATGTAGTCAAATGTATTAATATTTTATTTTATGCCTATGGGTTTTTATAATTCAGAAAAAGGCCAATTCTGAGATTTTCAAAATTCTCTAATGGTCTCTTTTTTTACTCTCACAGATTCACTGTCTTCATCAACATTTTTTACTTTGTGGGAACTTATGGTTTATAAGGTTTGAGATTTTGATTCAACTTTTCTCCAGTTATCTATCCACTGATGTCAACCCTTTCATGTACAAAACTACAGGTTATTCTTTAATTTCAATGGAAATTGTGCCCAGTTATTTTTATTGAGTGCTGGCTAAAAGTTTCCTTCTCTTAGAGTTCTTACAGTCGTGAAAAGGAAAAAGATCTTTTGCACGAAAATTGTATGCTGAAGACAGAAATTGCCACACTAAGACTGGAGATAGAAAAAATAAAAAGTCAGGACCAGGAAAAGCAAAAACAATTTTGTAATGACATTTAAATTGTAGAAGAAAAGAATGCAAACCTCGAAAAGACTATCAAACTCTATGAGGAAGCATCAACACAGAAAGTTTCCCAGTCTAGGGGACAGATCACCGTTCTTTCAGCTGAAGATATAATACTGAATCCTAAGGTGAAGAAGGAGAAACACAAACAGGAAAGACTAGAAGCAGAAGGCGAATCAGACCGTTTCAGCCTGTCTGCTCCTCTACACGATCATGGTCAAAGCGAGGCCTCAAACAGAGACCTAGCACCTGCTCTCCAGAGAGTGGTTTCATTAACAGGACAAAAGACATTTTGATGTATTTATTTCTGGATTATGTATTCGGTGGCCTTATCTTCAAAAATTCATTACTCCTTAGAATGTAACTCAGATTAGCACAACAAATTTGCAGTTGAAAGAAAGCCTCATGGCATTGGAGTTCATATTTACAAGATTCAGTAATTAAAGTATTATTTTTCAAAGTCTTATTCTGACAGCTACTTATTTACTTAGACCTAAATAACTCAATATGATGTCCCCAAAAATTGTTTAGAGATTGTGGGGAGTGATTATCTGTTAAGGGATTAAAGACTTTTTACACAGATGTGGCAATGAAAGGAGGAGAGCTAAGAAGCAATCATAGAAAAATAAAAGTTGAAGATCAAGTGCAAATGTTGTCTGGCAAAGCCAATGAAAGTAAATAATATGGTTTTGTGACTGCTGGTGACTAACTTTCTTCTTGATTTTCTGAGTCATTTAAGGGTCCACATTTGAAGAATCTACTACAATGGAGATAAAATTTTACTACAACTGAGGTTATTTTAAAATCGGTTAATGGTTTTGCATTAGACTAATCTTAACTGACTTCTTTCAGTACCAAGCTGTATTATTTTATTCATGCAGATTGGTGCTGATCTTACAGCAAACTGGATATTTTATCTTCAAAATGTCTACATCTGGATTAAAAAATGTTCTCCAACAGGAGTTATTATCCATGAAAACAATACAAAAGAAATGTAAAGATCCCTCTTAAGATGGCGATGGGGCAGCATGGTCTATGAGACCCTCTGCGAAAGAGAACACTCATAAAGACCCTAGCTCTCTCCCAAGGGCTGCAGCTCACATCTTCCACAGCCTGCTCTTCACAGGGAGCTCAGTTGCCACTGCCACCACTGTCACTACTCAGACATCATGGCGGTCTGGGCTGCTCCTGCAGTTGCAGATGCCACCGCTGTGGTCATTGCTTGCCCATGCCTGAAGTGACCCACGACTTCAAACCGTGAAGCCCTCGCAAACAGGATCTTCTGAGATTGCCACTGCCCGGCTGCTGTTGTCACTGCCACTGCCATGCCACGCCCCTTGCCCAGAGCCAGGTCTGTGGAGCTCCCCCGGGTGTATGGGGAAGTTGCCGCCATCAGTTGTGGATCCATAACCAGCTCACTCCCCTCTGGACTGCAGCAGTGAGATAGCACCACCTGTGGAGGTACAAGGTAACAACATCAAAACGGGAATGACAGAGGCTCTTCCCTCTTGATAAACAGACAAAGCCAGATCTCAGTAATAGACCGGGGGGGGGGAACATATCTGAACTGTTCTTCACAGCAGGCAAGGGGAAACTGACCCTAACTGTGAACAATTCTACCAGTCTGCAAAGACAGCTAAAAAATCAGAGCTGAAAGGACACTGGACTTAAAGGAAAAGTCTCAGAGTGTGCTTGGTTGGTTCTGTTAGTCTACTGACTTTAATCTATCCCTTTTCCCTTTTTTTCTTTTTTCCTTTTTTCTTATTTCTCTATAAACCCCATCTTTGTATAGAGGAATAGCACACCAATAAGGAGGTTGGTCAGTGAGTACCTTAGCATCATTGTATGTTTTAGCTTTTTATATGGTTGTTGATTAGTTTTCAGTTGTGGTTATTGTTTTTCTTTATATTTGTTTCAGTCTTTGTGTCTCTTTTCACTTACCAGTTGGTACACTCATTTGTTTTCCCTCTCACTCCTTGCTCTCTCCATCCCCCTCCTTCCCCCACTGTCTGCTCCATTCTCTTCCCTCTGTTAACCTCATTTTGCTTTCAGGGAGTAAACCTACAACCCCACTACATGGACAGACTCCAAGGCAGTGGGAAGTGGGATTCAGACTATCCATACACTTGTTGGCAGATACCGGGATCTGCAGAGAGATTCTGAATCACAGCTCCCCCTTAATTAAATCCCAAAACTACAAAAAGGACTGCCCCTCAACCTGTAGTCCAACTCCAGAACTGAACAAAGCAAGAGGAAATGCATTAGGAAGAATAGGAGATTGAACAAACAGAAATAAAACCTACCCCTCCACCCTGAATAACAGAATTTAAAAAGATGGGTAAGTGGAGGGAAGGGAAAAGTAGGGAGGAAAAATCTGCACAAATGAAGAGAAACCAAAAGAAGAATATAGGACTCTCACAGACCACTGGGAGGTCAGACACTGAGAAAACAGACTTCGAAACACAAACAATAAAGAGCCCCCAGAATGACTGGTCACAAGCAACAAACTCAGACATCAAGACATTAATAGAATTTAAAAAATTGAGGAGAGACAACAGGAAAATAGGAAGCTGATGACAGAAATAACAGCAGCAAAGAATATTGTGATGGAAATAAATAACAAACTAATAAGCATGGAAAGCAGAATTAGCCAAGCAGAAGAAAGAATCTCAGAACTTGAAGACCAAAATACAGAACTAACCCAAACTGTCAAAAACATAGAAAAGAAGCTTAAAGAGAACAAAACCTTCAGGAGATGAATGATTACTCAAGAGACCCATTCTAAGAGTAATTGGCCTTCCTGAGGCAGAGAGAGAATAAGAGGTCACACTGGAACAAACATTCCTTGAAATCATTCAAGAAAACTTCACTCAGCTCATCAGTGATGCAAAAATTCAAGCACAGGAGATTCAGAGAACCCCTGCAAGACAACAAATGAGAAGACCAACTCCCAGACACATAATAATTTGCCTAAAGAAAGTAGCTATAAAAGAGAAAATCCTAAAGGCAGCAAGCGAAAAAGGCTAGACTACCTACCAGGGAAGACCAATTAGAATAGCAGCAGATTTATCAACAGAAACCCTCCAGGCAAGGAGAGCCTGGACATCTATCTTCAAAGTTGTAAAAGATAAACAATTTCAACCAAGAATGACCTACCCAGTCAAGTTAAACCAAGCTAAGCTTCATTAGTGAGGGAGATATCCAATCCCTAAGACCTTACACTACCACCAGAACACCTCTACAAGAAACACTTAAGCAAGTACTGAACACAGAAGAAAAGGAAAAAAGAACAACATTCTTCACAAGAGTACAGGCAAAAGATTAAAAACAGACATGAACCAACTCCAAAACCAAAAGAAAGACAACAAACAAACAGGAACAACAACTCTGTAAGAACCTTATGACAGGGATCGACTCTTGCATTTCATTAATTAGCCTAAATTTGAATGAACTAAATGCACCACTGAAAAGATATAGAATGGCAAAATGGATAAAATATCATCAGGCAACAATCTATTGCCTTCAAATACTCACCTAACTAGAAAGGACATTCACAGACTCAAAGTAAGACGATGGGAAACAAACTTTCAGGCAAATGGAACACACAAAAAAGGAGGAGTTGCAATCTTAATTTCAAAACAATATGCTTCAAGCTATTAAAAATTTAAAAAGATACAGAAGGCCACTACATAATGATAAAAGGTTCAATCCATCAACAAGAAATATCCATCTTAAACACATATGCACCCAACATAGGAGCGCCAACTTTCATAAAGCAGCTTTTACGTAAACTCAAAAAATATATCAACTCTAACACCATCATAGCTGGGGACTTCAATATCCCACTCACAATCCTAGACAAATCATCAGGACAAAAAATCAGCAATAAGATCCGGAACCTCAATGTGATTCTTGATTAAATGGACTTAATTGATACCTACAGAACACTCCATTCAACAACCACAGAATATACATTCTACTCATCACCACATGGAATGTACTCTAAGATTGACCACATACTTGGCCATAAATCAAGAATAAGCAAACTTAAAAGGGCCGAAATTTTACCATGCACCTTCTCGGACCACAGTGGAATAAAAATAAACATGAACACCAACAAGGTCGCCATAAAACCCACAAATACATGGACACTAAACAGCATGATGCTAAACAACTCCAGGGCCAACAATGAAATCAAAACAGAGATTAAAAGTAAAAGATACCTGGAAACAAATGAAAATAAAGAGACATCCTACCAAAATCTCTGGGATGCCATGAAAGCTGTAGTAAGAGGAGAATTCATATTCCTACAAACACACATGAAGAAAATGGAAGGATCACAAATTAACAGTCTAACAAGTCACCTAAGGAAGCTGGAAAAGCAAGACCACAAAAACCCTAATTTCAGCAGAAGAATCCAGATCACCAATATAAAAGTCCATATCCAGGACATAGAAGACAAAAAGATAATACAAAAAAAATCAATGAAACAAAAAGCTAGTTCTTCAAAAGGATAAACAAGATCAATGGTCCACTAGTTAGAGTGACCAAGAAAAAGAGAGAAAAAGTCCAAATAAACACAATTAGAAACACAAAAGATGAAGTCACATCTGACCCTGAAGAAACACAAAAGAGCATTAGAGACTACTATGTACACTTGTATGGAAACAAACTTGAAAACCATAAGGAAATGGAGAACTTTCTGATATCACACAACCTACCTAGATTGAAACAAGAAGAAATTGAGACCTTAAATAGACCAATAACAATAAAGGAAATTGACTACATAATAAGAAAACTACCTACAAAAATAAGCCCTAGGACCAGATGGCTTTCCAGCAGAATTCTACAAGACATTTAGGGAGGAGCTGATACCAATCCTACTGAAGGTATTTCAGGCGATTGAGAAAGATGGACGTCTCCCCAAATCATTTTACGAAGCTAACATCACATTGATACCTAAGCCAGGTAAAGACCCAACAAAGAAAGAGAACTACAGGCCAATATCTTTGATGAACATAGATGCTAAAATTCTCAACAAGATCCTAGCAAACCGGATGCAACAACACATCTCAAAAATCATCCATCATGACCAAGTAGGCTTCATCCCTGGGACGCAAGCCTGGTTCAACATTTGTAAAACCATAAATGTAATTAACTACATCAACAGATGTCAATACAAAAACCACATGATGATATTAGATGCAGAAAGAGATTTTGATAAAATCCAGCACCCCTTCTTGATAAAAACCCTTGAACAGCTAGGCATACGGGAAACATTCCTCAAAATAGTAAAAGCCATCTACGAGAAACCCACAGCCAGCATACTCCTAAACGGACAAAAATTGGAACCATTTCCCCTGAAAACTGGAACAAGACAAAGATGCCCACTCTCACCCCTCCTGTTCAATATAGTATTGGAAGTCCTGGCTAGAGGAATCAGAGAAGAGAAGGCAATCAGGGGTATCCAAACAGGAAAAGAGGAAGTCAAGTTATCTCTCTTTGCAGCTGACATGATTGTGTACCTTGAAAACCCTAGAGAATCTGTCAAAAACATCCTTACAGTGATAAAGGACTTTGGCAAAGTCTCAGGATATAAAATAAACGTGGAAAAGACAATAGCATTGCTTTACACCAATAATAAACAAACAGACACCCAAATAAAAACCATAATTCCATTGACAATAGCCATAAAAAAATGAAATACCTTGACATATTCCTCACCAGAGATGTGAAAGACCTTTACAATGAAAACTACAAAACACTGCTCAAAGAAATCAAAGATGACACAAACAAGTGGAAAAATATCCCATGCTCATGGATTGGAAGAATCAACATTGTGAAGATGTCCATCCTACCTAAGGCAATCTACAGATTTAATGCAATACCCATCAAATTACCAGCAACATTCTTCTCAGACCTAGAAAAAACAACACAGGAATTCATATGAAAACACAAATGACCAAGAATAGCCAGAACAATCCTCAGCAAAAAACAAAACAAAACAAAACAAAAAAAACAAAGCAGGCGGTATCACATTACCAAACTTCAAACTTTACTATAAAGCTATAATAATCAAAACAGCTTGGTATTGGTACAAAAACAGGCATATAGACCAATGGAATAGAATTGAGGTTCCAGAAGCTATACCTCATTTTCTCAACCAACTCATCTTCGACAAAGCCTCTACCACCTACCACTGGGGAGAGGAGAACCTGTTCAGTAAATGGTGCTGGAAAAACTGGCTGACCACAAGCAGAAGACTTAGCTCACTATTTCTATCTTCAACTACATTATCCACCTGTTAACCCATCTTTTAAGTTTCTAATTGTATTTTTCATTTCTAGAATTTCAGTTTGATTCTTTTCAATGTGTAACTGCTTTTTATATTCTTAGTCCTTAATCATACTTTTGATGCTTTCTTTTATTACTTTAACCATATTTTACACATATATGTACACATACTCTATGTAAAATAATTTCAATATCTAAATACTTGGCAAAAATATTGTTGTTGTATTTGTTTCTACTAACTTGTCTTTTTTTCCATTTCTTTTTAATTTCTTTGTGAGCTCACATTCAAGTGTCTTCTCCACAGGTAGCCTCTGAAGTCTGGAGTTCATGCCTCAAGAAAGGACGGTAGTCTCCTTCAATGAGACAATTTGCAGTACTATCAACCTTACCTTGCTTTAAACTCCCAGTTAAGCTTTTTAAAATAGAGAGGTAACATAGATTTGCGTACCAAAATAATGATATGTTAAGCGTTATCCATTCTCAAGAAAAACTTGTCTTCCCCCACCTACAGTCTGGACAAGAAAGTTTTGTGAAATGAAGTTGGTAGATACAGAAAATAACCAATATACTCCTTTTGTTCTCTTAGGATGGAAATAGCCCTTCCATCTGTTATGGAGGTTGTCTAAGGAGCCAGAAAAAGTAGATAATCAGTCCTTGAAACCATAACTTCCTTCTCAATTTCCAGAACCTTCCAAAAGAATTAAATCAAGTTTGCCCATAAGGAAGATTATATTTTCCATCACTAACAATAGTGAAGAGCTTATTTATTCCACAGTTGGATATGAAAAGCTTAAATTGTTATATGCATAACTGAAATAACTTAAAGCAAACCAACTGATAAGAAATCATAATCAACCAATCAAAAATGCAAAAGATTGATGCCATCCCTTTTCTTTCATTAGAGAAAACATATCTAAAACTATGAAAAAATTCCTACTAGGAAATTCAGGGAAAGATGGGAGGAGGAGGGAGGGCAGAAGGCAAGACAATACAAAGAAAAAGTTGTGCTGTTAATGCAAAGATCAGCTTAAAGATCTAAGTTTTATTCACAATAGCAAAAACATGGAACCAACCGTGCTGCCCACTGAAACTGGACTGGATAAAAAAAATGTGGTGCATATACACAATGGAATATTATGCAGCCATAAAGAAGAACAAACATATGGACTTCACAGCAACTTGGACAAATTTAGAGTCTATCATACTCAGTGATCTACCACAGAAACAAAGAAGAGAGTACCGCATGTTCTCACTCATAAGTAGACCCTGATCAATTACCATAATACTGCAAGAAAGGGACTGACAGAAGCGGGATTCTGCCAGATTGGGGGTGGTGGGCACACAACATCAATAAGGGTACCTGATCTCAAACCAGGCAAAGTGGGGACCAAAGGAGGACCCAAACTTTACCTGTATGATGACCATTTGTATACCTAATCCTGAATTGTACCCCACATCTTTAAAATAAAAAGTACACTTTGAAGCTAAAAAAATTTGTAAGTTGTTGCCTAAATTCATTTTATTATATTTAATGCTTAAGAGTTAAATATACACATAGCTTAACTCAAACACTGTAGATTATTTATATATCAACGTTGGACAGATCCAGCTACTGTAATGAGAAAAAGCAGGGAATTCCTACAAGAGTTTGAGATAAAACTACAACATGGCAACTTATAAATTTCTGAGCAGCTATAAATATGAAATACCTGAATAGTTTGGCAAGTATGGCTTCCATTATTGATGAGAATAGCTGAGATGGCCTGAGGTGTCCTTCCCGTTTCTCCCAAAGAAGCCACCAGACTAAAGAGGCAAGCACAGGAAAGTGCTGTCAGGGACTGTCCGGTGCTGTCATTCATTCCAGTACTTTGAACAATGATTTCCAAAATAAGCTGGAAGAGAGACTCTGTGGATAAAACAGAATTAAATTATATTCATTTAACATACAGAATATTGTAAGCGTATATTTATTTATACTTTGTCTCATTATTAACAAAATTCAAGGCATATAGAATGCTTACTTTGCATTAGTTTCTTTTTAGTTAACTTTTACCCCTCAAAGTCAAAATATTTATATAACAAGGGCCTTAGAGAACATTTAGTTCAACTCCTTATTTTTGTAATTGAAAGATGAAATCTAAGGTCATTTAAAACAAACTTCCCTAGAGACATTCATATATTCAAGAAACTCATCCTTCCATATAAAAGACTACTCATTGCACTTACTTTACCTGTTAGATTGGAAGGGGTATGGGCTCCTTAAAATATTAAGTGTCCAATGAATTATATTAATAGATTTCCTAACATTAAAATAAATTTGACTACCAGAAGTTTAAAACAATTAAGCATCCAGAAAATTACATTTATATTTGTGAAACAAAAGTATAATACATAAAATATATGCTATAATTTGCATTGACATAAAACTGGCTTTATCAGTAATATTCAGCAGTTCACACTTATAGAGGGGAGAATATAATTCGTTTATACCCTAGAAAAAAATTCTAGTCAATAGGACAGATATTGTCCTCCTATAGTGGATAATAAAAACTGAAACACAGAGAAGTTAAGAGATTTTCTCTAAATCATAAAGCTCTTTAGTGGCAAAGATGAAAAAAAATATTAATGTTCTACAAACAGCAGAGGTCTCTACATAAAATTCTCTGAACAACTCCACCCAAGATACAATCAACAGACACCTAGTAGGTACTTCCTCTATACAAAGGAAGGAAGATTAAAGTGAAAAATTGGGAATGAGGGTGGCGTGGGGTGGGGGAGGAACAGAAGGAGGGAGGAAGGGAGGGAGGAAGGGAGGGAAACTGAGATAGATAAAGAGAAGGAAAGGGAAGGGAGAGAGGTGAACAAGGGAAAAAAATTAATAAGGTACTGCAATTTTCTGAAAGCTAAAAGGCCACCTGTAGTTTATTTGGTAACTCACGGAAACTAAGTGCACTCTGTCAATTCCTCATCTTCCATAGCTAATACCAAATTAAATACTATTTATTTTACTTCCTAAGTAATTCCTCCACTTCTCTCTATCTCAATACCATCTTTCCAATCCACGTTATCACCATCTCTTTACTGGACTTCCAAATTACAAATTATCTCCTATCATTCACTTTTGCCCCCTTACAGTCAAAGAGAATTTTCAAACCAAAAATCTAGTTGTTTACTTAAAGTTCATTCACTCCCTTGTTAGATTCTTCCCTTCTGCTCTCCTATTCCTTCTTTCCTTTCTCCCCCCTTCACTTGTCTATATATTCTACACTTTCATTGTTTCCCTCTATTCTTTCCTCTCCCTTTCCTTCCAACTACCCTTCCTTCCTGTCATCCTTTCATCTATCCCCTCTCTGTCCATCCTTCCTTTTGTCCATCTTTCCTCCCATTATCCTTCAGAAAATCTATCTTCTAATCATCTAACTAATATTTACCGAATTGAATTCTTCCTGAACACTAGGAACTATTCTAGATTGGGGTGATATACTGGCAAAAAAGACAATGCCTCTGCCTTCAAAAAAGTGACCTTCAAGTGGAAGAAAACAGTCAATAATTTTTTCAAAAAAATTTATGCGTGCCATGTAAAACAGAATTTTTAAAAAGTAGTGAAATAATGACTTTCCATTTTCCTAGGACAATAACCAAAGTCTTTATCATGGATTATAAAGCTCCACATTTTCCCGTCTCTTTCTTCACCTGAAACAAGACCCTCCCTCCCTCCACTCTCCACATTCTGGCCATGACAGTCTTTTTCCACTCATTCTCCTTCCCATCAGAGAATTATTAGATGCTGTCCTTTCTGCCTGGAACACTTATAACCTAGATCACTCCCTCCTATTCATCCTTCAAATCTCAAATGACGCATCTTTAGGGAAGCCTGTTAAGGACTCAGAAGGAGCATGCCTGTAGTCCTAGTTACCTGGGATGCTGAGTGGGAGAATCACCTGAGCAACACAGTGAGACCCTATCTCTATCTTTAAAAAAAGACTCTCAGAACTCCTACCTTCCTACATACTATTTATCCACATTTATAATTATGTGTCCAATTTAGTCTGATGCTAAGTTCCATTACAATAGCAATGGTATCATATATTCCTAGCACATAATATAGGGGGTGCTATTACAACTTAAGTTAATACTTGAGAACATATATTCTGACCTTAAATTAAACAGAAAGATAGATATAAGGGAATAATTTTTTCAAGTAGATGATTTAAAACTCAAAATCTATTTGTAAAGAGAAGCATGGCATTTATTAATCAGTAAGAGTTAAACAAATATATGTATTTTCATGAATAACAAACTCAGAAGAAATAAACTGTATTAATTTACAGAGTTCATCTGGTTGTACTCAAGTAAAATTACTTTTTTTGTTAAAATCATGTTAATTATTGCTCACAACCAGAAATAAAGTCAACATTGCACATGTAGTAAAAAGATTTTAAAAGGAGATTTTCATCTTAGCCTCTCCTATAATGAGTAAGATGATAACAAAAAAGAATTAAAAACTGTGTAGCCAAAAATATCACCAGTACTTTTACTTTAATTATCTTATCATTCCTCATCAAAAGCAAGAAAAATCTTAGCAAAAGAGATAAGTCTTTAACAAAGACTGTGCAAGCAAACTAACCAACTGTTATAAGAATATACCTTTAGAACACTGATAAGAGACAATGACATTCCATTTCTCAGTTTATGTCAATGTATTAAGTACAAAATGTATAAGATTTCTTCAGGATATAGTAAAGTAAATTGTTTGCAGAAATAAGTAACAGAAAGTTAAAACAAGACTCAACAGTAGAAATGCCTGGAGCATTAATTCTGTTGGGCACAATAGTGGAAGAATATTCCCTCTACTGACATTTTTGCATTGATTAATACATTACATAAAATATCTCCTAAGAATTTATATTGTGCAACTCACTACAGGAGATATCCTCTGTCCTTTATGAGTTTACCACCTAATAGGGTAAATGAGCCATATAAATACTTCTTACCCAGCTCGGGCTTCTGTCATAGCCTTTATCACATGACAGTGTTACTATTTTTTTTTTTGTTTCCATTTTCCTTACTATACTGTGGCCTCCTTATGGAGCATGTCTTAAATGGCTTAATATAACCTATGCCTAACCCATTGTCTTGCATATGATGAGCGCATAATAAATATTTAATAATTCACTAAGTTGTATGCTAAAAACCACTGGAAAATACATTTTCCGCACAAGAGTCAAATCAGTTGTAGGCAAAGTCAACTGCAGTTCTGATTAACACTTGCAAGGTTTCTGTAAAATATAGATATAACTGAGAAGTCAAAATAACTAGGAGGACTGTCTTTAGAGAAAGCATCTAAAATCCTAGCAGGGCAGATTATAACTACTATTAAAGAAGGACCTGCATAGAGTTTCAGTTGATTAAATACACTAAGTGATGAAATTTTTTTCATTTGATAGTTTCTTTTCTTGGAATGAACTAGAAAATAAAAACATGCTGTCCAAGATTTCCATCTGCTTACATACTTACAGGAAAGAAAAATCTGAAGTCAAGGATCTCCTAACTACAAAATATGGGGCTCTAATTCAAGCCACTAGGAAACTACTACACCCTATCAGTCTTTCCAACTGTTTATACACTACCAGCCGTGACTTCATAACTCCAAGAAGATTCTTCACATATGACATTTTTGGTCAAAATTCATTTTGACAAATAAAGGTCCTACGGTGATAAAGAAATTATTGAATCTTGTCAAAACAATAAGGCTGATTATTAAACAGGTTCCTGAATTCTCTCTCTAGTTTAAAAACAAATATATGACAATAGGCAACCCAGGTAGGCTGCCTAAGAACAGAGTGCTGGCTGGTTTTAGACATGCCCATAAAACTTCAGTCACAATGTTCATGACAGAAAATTCCTCATCTTTTATAGATTCTCATTAATTATCCATATCTTCAGTATAGACTTTGTGTTTAATAAATGGGAAAACGAATTCATTTCTAGAATAGTAATATGTATTCAGTACATGACCAAATAAAATCAACCTCAAATTCTCCAACTATTAAAATAATTTTTAATATTTAGCTCTGAATTATTAAGAAGTACAAAACATGTTATTAAGTAAGTATTTTTCTGCTGTTTGGCCGAGTAGAGATTATTTTACTAAATGTTAGAACTTTGAAAGCAGACTTTACTGGCTGAAGCCTGACTTACAGTCACTGAAAATACACTACACAAGGGGGCACTCCCCCCAGAAAGGAATCATCTTTTGGAGGGCGAGCTCCTTGTCATACACCCAGAATTTGTTCCTATGGATCAAAAGATCAACCAAAGTTTTCATCTAGAAGTTTTGACAAGGTAGCATCATGATTTGCAGAAGAAATATCCTAAATGTGGCAGACAGGTAACTGGTTCTTCCACCATGACAATGCATCTGCTCACACACAATGAATGTTCAGCAGTTTTTTAACCAAAAATGGCATGACCCAATGCCCCAACCTCCGTCTAATGCCTAATCTTGCCCAGAGTGCTTTGTTTTGTTTCCCCAGATGAAAAAAGTTCTCAAAGAGAAACATTTTTCCAATGTGGAAAAGGTGAAACAAAAAATAGCAGAAGCACTAAAAGGCATTGAAATTGACAAGTTCAAAAACTGTCTTGAGCAGTGGGAAAAGTGTCTTGATAGGTGTACTACATCAAACAGAGAGTACTTTGAAGGCGATTGAAGTTTAAGCATGTAAGAATAAATACACAATTTTTAATAAATAAGTTCTGGCTGTTGGGGGGGGTCCCCCTCATATATACCTCCTCCCTATCAGAGGAGAATACAAGGAGAAAAAATAAAATATGGCAAATACAGTATTATTTCATTTTCAATGCATAGAAAAAATGACAAAAGAAAAACGTTTATTTTGGGTAATTTTTAGCTAATGGAATTTCAAAGATTATTTCTAGTTTCTATTTTCTCTATAAAAAAAGTTCTGCATGTTTCAAATTATCTACAATGAATATGCACCACTTTTGTAATTAAAAATAATAAATGTGAAATTTAAGTAGAATAATAATGAATTAATAAGACATACTTCAATACTTTCAACAATGAACCATAACTAATCACCCAGCACAAGGTTTTTCATTTTTCTTCAGAAAAGTCTTTTGTAAATTTACTGAATTTTACCTTTACTGTTGTTTTCAAATAATTAAATTCTTAAGTCTATCTATTATATTTCAAAGATAAACGAATACAAAGCCTCAATCCAATGTTAATGCTAGGAAAAGTGAGATAAAAAGATACTTGCCAAAGAAAAATGATTTAATGAGTCTTTTCAAGGTTTTATTTTGCTCTTTTCAAATCATTTATTTCTAAAGGTGGCTTTATTATTTTACTAATAAATATGAACATAAAAGTTTAGTTACATCACATCTAGATTTAACAATATTTAACCCATTGCCATCAAAAATTATATCAAGTTCTATTAAAAAGTTTTAGGATTAGTTCCAATACTTATAAGATACACTTGAAAAGACTCAAAATGTTTACAAATAATAAAAAAATTAAAAATCTCAGGGAGAGAGTAAAAGCAAAAAGAAGGCAACTGCAGAGGAAGCAGCAGCAGAGAAGAAGGAAAAAAGAGGAAGAAAAATCCTGCTTCTCAGAAGGTTTGAATGTGAAACATTCTAAGCTCTTCATCTCTAACATACAAATGCATCCACAACTACTAACATCTTCTTCCCTCCTCTTCACACCCAGAGGCGTAAGTGTTCTTTCAACTTTTCAAAGCTAATTAATTTTTTCAAACAATGTTCTTGATCTCAACCCCTCCTGCCTCTCAGAATTTTGTTTCAACATGTGTCCACACAGTGCTAACTCCCAAACCTATTATTTCTAGCTGACACATTTTTTTTGAACTTTAACCCGACAAAGTACACACTGGATATTTCATATCTACCTAAAAAGCAGTACATGCAAAACTAAACGTAATCATCTTTCCAGCAAAGCCTCATTCCTCCCCCCCTTTGAGTACACAGACTCACCACATAGAACCTTTAAGATTACGTTTAGATTCTGCCTTCTCTTTCAGCCTTTATAGCCAACTAATTATCAATTCCCGTCAATTCTGTTTCCTTAACAATTTTGTTGTTCGGTAAGTCCCCTACATATGAACAAGTTCCATTCTGAGAATGCATTTGTAAGTTCAATTTGTTCATAAATCCAGCCAAGTTAGTCTAGGTACGCAACTAAAACAACTGGCTATATAGCACTATACTGTAAAGGGGTTTATAATATCTCTCTACAAAGTTTCATTTCCTTTAGATATAAAGTCTTTCTTAGTAAATTAGAGAGTTCCTTGATAAGTAACTCAAATTCATTTGCACCTGCATATTTCCCTGTTTGCACCTAACCTGATGCTTGTATAACTATGGCTATCATATACTGAGCACTTCTTTGTGCCAAGTACTGTTCTCTCAAGCATCCAGCAGTCATTAATTCATTTAAACTGTAACTACAACCATACCACATAAATGACAAAACTAAGGCATGGATATGTGAAATAACTTTTCCGGCCTCACACAGCTAGTACTTTTAATGGTAAGCGTTTGAATCCAAACAATTTGGCTCCATAATCCATGTTCCTAACCACTACGCCCTGGTTCCAGACAGGACAATACCTCTTGAAAAATTCAGTACTAATCACTTTGGCCATCTGATCTTCCCTTAATTTTCTTTGCAAGTTTCACTTTTCACTGTTAATTATGCTGAAAAGAGATATCTTAAGAATGCCCAAATGTTTTGGTTACTTGATACTCACTTATCCCGATGTTTTAAAGCAGCCTAATAATGCATTATTCTTGATAATGCAGTATCTTTTAATTTTACAGTTTACTATTCAAAATCTGCAATATCTTTTAATTTTACAGTTTACTATTCAAAATCTGCATACCTGTTTAAAAGATTTCTCCAGGTTTTTGTTTTCTCTCACAATATTGAACTTAAACAGTGTGATTACCTTGTACAGCATGCCTTACCCAAACAAAGGTTTTACTGACTAAAAGTAAATTATACAAGTCCTGCAGCCTTACATCCTAGCTTAACCTCATTAAGCATAAGAACTACACTTAGCGGCATGGTCTCCACCTGGAGGGGCTCTCATGCTTGTTTTAGGTTAAAGAAAGAAACTAATGAGCAGGTGCTGTTAGGACATTTGAGACAGAAGGAATAAGGGAGAGGGAAGTGTCCTGCCCTGAAACAGGAAGAGATAAGGACACTGGAAGATGGCTGATTAATAAATCAAGGAAGTATACAACACCTTTATTACCTATGAAGTATGAAGTCATTTGCTGAGAATAGTGAGAACCTGACAGTATAATTAAGGATGGTGGTACATGTAGGAATAGCAACATATACAAGAGAGATCAGATCAGGTTTCATTTATGCTGTTACTTCCAAGTAGCAAAAAAATATTTCGATGATCTTTCATGTGTATGTATAAGTTTTCAGGGCAGAGTTTTAGGGTATCAGTTTAATAAAAAAGCAATACATGTGAATCATTTTAATAAATAAATATTTTAAAATACACATTCAGAAAAAAGCAATATTCATAGATCATATAAAAGTATCAATTTTTTAAAATGTCTACATTTTCACCTATTCTTGTGTTAGAAATACTAGCTACACCAACTATACCGAAAAAATATGTATTACATATTAAATAACATTAAAGTCTGGGAATATACCAATATTTAGAATACAGTGTATTAAGAATAGTTTGTCTTAATGTTTCTATTATACCAATGAGCTTATGTATTTCTGGTAAATAAGGGAGTAATGTCAGAATAACATATAAGTTGGATTGGTTCATATGTCATTTTCTTCCTAAGCAAGGGAAGCTGGAACATCAAGAGTACAATTATAAGCCTAGACAGAAAAGGAAAAGGCTCTCAGCTCAACTACTGCACGGCCAAGATCCTTCTTAGTTCTACTTCAAGAAAAATAAAAATGCATACCTGCATCCAGGGATCCCTCCCAGCAAGGGACACCTCCGGCTTTCTAGGGCTCCTGGCTTGTTGCAGTTAGTACTCTCTTGTGCCCGCCTTACTGTCAGCCCACTGGCTCAGAGCTGCGCTTCCATCTGCCATGGCCCAATGACTCTGTGCCAGTATTTTCACTCTACTGCTTTTGTACATTTTTAATAGCCCCTTTAACAGACTCCAACCAACTGATCTCCTTGCCTGGGCTTTCCAAGCACCTCCCATTGAATTACCAATTAGTGACTTTGTCAGCACTCCAGTTACAAAGTTGCAGTTTTCCGTTTCTTCTTTAAACCTATTTTGACCCATAAGCAATGTTATTCCTAGTGCACAATTCTACAAAAAATTACTTTAGCAATGCTTATATGTGTATTATAGTCAAAATACCTGTAGGTTACACATCTTAAGAGAACTCAGTAGCTTACCTTTGGAAGCTTGATGGGGCTCTTCGGATTGCTCCTCTTCATCACTATCTGATTCTCCACTCTGCACAGAGTTCTTAGATGCAGCTGCCAATGATAGCTCCTTTTTCTGCCATTCCAGAACACAATGGCATACAGTAAACATTGAAAGAAGGATTACTATGTAGTTTGATATCTGTATAATTACTGTATTCTCCAAGCTTTCAGACTGAAAAACAAAATAGAATATTTCAATTTCACATTCTTTTCCATCACCTTCAATTCCTATTTTAAATAAAAAAGTAATGATTAGACAGGTTAACTGACTTTCAGAAGTCACATTAAGTAGCACATACTAAGTCTATGGACTCAACTTCTAGTACTCTTTTCCACACTTCACTATTTTTTTAGTAACACAGAAATAACCAACTTGACAAGGGCTAAAACTGGATAGGCAAAGAACTTTAAAATATTCTTTTATTCCCATGATAGGAATCGAGTCCACAAAGTTTCACTGCTGGAGTATCGTTTTAAGAGAAACTAATTTGGTGCCTTTCTAAGGGACACCAGATATACTACAGAGTCTCAATGACTTAGAAATGTTGAATTAAATTTTGTATTCTTTTAAAAGCAGATGTAGAAATGTACACAGAAACTAGGCGTAAAAAAAAAACTCCTTAATTTTTATCAACTCTCATTTTATTCTTATTCAAATAACAGTAATGCCAAGAAAACTACAGATGATGGACATATATTTCTCAAAGTTTTCTCTTAACTACCAGTATTGATAAAGACTGAAAATCATGTGCTTGGTAATTTGTTAAAACTAAGTTTCTTTGTGCTTAGCACTGCATTCATCAGACAGCAACCATACTTTCAAGATCAACATTTACATCACAAATATAAAGAACCATTTTAAGATTATTTTTAAAATCCAAGTTCCAACAATCAGAGTATATTCAGGAAATATATTTAATAAATAAAATGGAACCTTAAGTACCAAAAACACTTGGTCCCAAAATTCTACCCTTCTTCCTTAAATAATTGGGAAAAAATACTCTTGTTAAATAAGGCATAAATTAAATTGGAATATAACTTGCAAGTGTGTCCTCCAGAAATATTAAAAAAAAGCAAGATACTAGCAACCCAAATCCAACAATATAAGAATGAATATTACGGTCAACTGAGGTTTCACCCAGGAGCAATGTTGGCACAACACTGGAAAAGCATTCAGTGTAATAATAGAGAAAAAACACAAGCTATTGTAAATAAATACAGAAAAAGCATCTGACAAAAATACAATACCAACTCATGATAGAAAAAAAAAATTAAGAAAGAATAGACGGGAACTTCCTCAACTTGAAATACAGCTAACACAGTAGCAGATCAAATGTCTTTACTCTAAGATTGTGAACAAGGCAAATACATCTACTCTCAGCAACTCATCAACATTGCCAAGAAAAAAGGCAAAGTTAGAAAAGTAATATCTTCTAGAAAAGATACATCTTTGTAAAAGACATGTAGAGAATCTTAAGGAATTTGCAAGAAAACTACCAAAAATAATTTGTAGATTTAGCAAAGTCACAGGATACAAAAGATCAGTATCTAAAAATAAGTAATATATCCCTATTCTAGGAATGAACAATTGAAAAATGTGATTTTAAAAATAATAGCATGAAACCTCAGACTGAGAGAAGATATCTGCAAACCATATATCCAACAAAGGACCAGTATCCAAAATATATAAAGAATTCTCAGAACTCAACAATTAAAATTAACAAGGAATCCAATTAACAAATGGGCAAAAGATATGAACAGACACACAACTGAGGAAGACTCACAGAAGACAAGCACATGAAAAGAAGTTCACCATCATTCACCATTAGGAAAATGTAAATTAAAATAAAATAAGATATAGTGCACACGTATCAGAATGGCTAAAAGGAATGGTGACAACACACAATGCTGGTGAGCATGAGGAGAAACTAGATCATTTATACACTGCTGATGATCAAGTAAAATGGAATAGCCACTCTGGAAAACAGTATGGCAATTTCTTACAAAATTAAACATATACCATAGAATAAGTTTACAGTTACACAAAAACCAGTACATGAATGTTCACAGCAGCTTTATTTAAAAATAGATGCAGTCAAGCATGGTGGTTCACGCCTGTAATCCTAGCACTTTGCGATTGCTTGAGGCCAAGAGTTCGAGACCAACTTGGACAACACAGTGAGACTTCATCTCTACAAAAAATTTTAAAAAATCCCTTTTTCATAAATCTCTTTAAACCATCTCATGCTTATCCACCAAATTGATTATCTAAAATTCATTCTATAAATAAAACACTATCCTTAACCTATAATATTGCTCCCCTTAGGGAAAAGCAGATGTAAAAAGGGGAGGATGGAATGTCACCGGGGTGGGGGTGTGGGGTGTGTGTGTGTGTGTGTGTGTGTGTGTGTGTGTGACGTGCAAATTACATTGCGGCAGAGACAATGAGAGCACCACTTCCCTCACCACTCTTGGCTATCACCCTCCTACCCTCTTCCCCCTCTTCCTCCTCCTCCTCCTCCTCCTTCCATTCCTCCATCCCTCCCCCTCAACAATGCACACACGTGTCACCGCCGACCAGCACCATCACCCTTTCTAGCATCACACGCTCCCCTGTCATCTTCACCCCCCACGTAGACAGACACACACACTTGAAGCAGAAACTCCAATCACCGCACCCCCCTATCTCGGTGCTTCTCCCGCTGGCTGAAAGACAGTTCAGTAAGTACGTACGTGTACACACGTACACACACACACACACACACACACACACACGAGTGCTGGCTAAAAGACAATTCAGTAAGTACGTACGTGTACAAACGTACACACACACACACACACACACACACACACACAACACACACACACACACACGTGCGCATGCGGCGCAAGAAAGGGCAACCCGGGACGCACCTGGAGGCTGGGTGTCCCTCGCTGCTGCCCCCTCGGTCCCTGTCGCTGAGCGCCGCAGCGTAAATCCTCCGGTAGCGGGCGGCCAGGGCCCGGCCCGATAGCAGCAGCTGGGAGTGACCCTGGGAGTCCGCGGCCGCCACGGAGCCCTCGGGAACCGGCATGAACAGCGTCCCCGGCGCCGGCGAGGAAGAGATGGTGGCGACTGGGAAGAATCCCTCCCCGCCGGCCCCGAGGAGGCGGCGGCGGCGGGGGAGGCAGTCGCTGCGCACATCATCCTCGCCGCCGCCGCCGCCTCGTCCCCGCCGCCAGGCGGGCAAACGCGCGCGCGCGCACAGCCCTTTTCCAACGACGCCGGCTCCGGTGGCGGCCTCCGGCTTCCGCAGCAGGGAGACTACGAAGACCGCGACCTCCTCCTCCCCGCCCGCCCCGCCCGCCGCCCTCGCCGCCCTCGCCGCCCTCGCCGCCCTCGCCGCCCTCGCCGCTACTGGGGCCGCTCATCTAACCCCGACACCCCGGGAGTGTGAGGAGGAGGCGGCGCTGCCTCTGCCGCCGCCACCACCGCTGCCAACGGCCGGCGAAACCGGCAACGGGAAGCTGCTGTCCGCACTGAGCATGCGCCACTCCTCGCACATGCTCAGTAACTCCAGTCCGTCCCTCCCCACCCCCCTCTTTGCCACCACTCCCTCCGCCCGGGGCTTTGGGTGCGGGCTGGTTGGGCGGTGGCGAGCCACTTCTCCAGATTTGAATAGCCGTTTGAGGAGGAGTAAGGAAAGTGCCGGGAGGCTGTCATCTAGTGGCGTTAGTTCCTTCCAGGTGGAAGAACCAGGACTTGAAAGGAGGAACGTGTCCGTCGCCAGAGAGGGAGGGGTATGCACTCCTGCTACCTTTTCCCCAAGTCTGTGCTGCCAACGTGAAAATGTACTGTGAATAGTGCTGGATAATTCAGAATTGACGGTAGACAAGACCATCCGAATTAGAAGTCCCTATAACGAGTTTATCTTGGATTTTTTTTTTTGTCATTATGATTTGTCTGTTTGAATTAGCTTTTACTTCCAAAGATAGGTAGTAATCTAGCACATTCCTTTTAGTGTGCAAAAGAACTAACAAATAGGCTAGCAGTATTCGCAAGTCAGTCATTCCCAAATTCTTGTTGTCAACATTTGCTTCAGAACTAAATCTCAATGCAATCATATTTTTTGTAATTATTACTTTGCTGACTCCTCACTCACCTAACTCATGCACTTTTTTCTTTTGACAGTGGTCACTTAATGGCTCATCTTTTTCTTCCCAGACTTAAATCGTTAAAGATAATTCTTGAATAGGGCCTGAAATTATAATTATGACTGAGACTATGTAACATCTGGAAATGTCACATCTACAATAGATCTTATCATTACTCTCTATAAAAATTTAACATTTGCTAAGTCCTCTGTTCCAAGTCTCTTGTCTAAGTAAATGTTTTAGAAATACATGTGCCAGTGCACCTTCATTCCTATTAACTTGTAACCTTTTGACTCTCCGTTTGAAGAGTTGCCTAAGTATAGACCTGACAAAATCATTTCTAAGTACTATCATCCTAGTACTATATCTTTCATCTACTTACTAGTTCTTTTTTTTTTTTTTTTTTTTTTTTGAGTTGGAGTCTCACTCTGTCACCCAGACTGGAGTGCAGTGGCCAATCCCAGCCACCGCAGCCTCGACCTCCTGGGCTCCAGCGATCCTTCCGCCTCAGCCTTCCAAGTAGCTGGAACTACAAGTGCGCGCTACCACGCCCAGCTAATTTTTTTATTTATTGTAGAGATGAGGTCTTGCCAGGTTGCCCAGGCAGGTCTTGAACCTGCGGGCTCAGGCAATCCACTCACCTCGGCCTCCCAAAGCGCGGGATTACAGGCTGAGCCGCCGAGCCCAGCTACTTATTAGTTCTTATATCTATGCCTCTTCTTTGAATGGCCTTCTCTTAAATTTAAAAAAAAAAAAGTCCCACTTAAGTGTTTGAGAAGTACAGACAAGGAGTAAGAAAGTAAATTGATTCTAGTTTTAGGGTGGAAGGGTGCTGAAAAGAGCACATTTTTTTTTGGCACTCTAAATAGATGAATGTCACTTAGATTTTTTTTTTAAAGATAGCCAGAAATAGCATAGTAAAAACATAGGAACAAAGGACAGACAGACATATGGAATCATAGTATTTTAATACTGATGATTAGTCCTGTATTAAACAAGTTTGGTGCTTATCTTGTTTCCTCAACTATCTTATAAGATACTTCAGAGCTTGTTGTTTATTTTTATGTCTTCCTCAGCCCCTAGTCTAGAACTCTGCACATAGTAGGTATCCAATTCATATTTATCAGGCTAAATTTCTTTCTTTTTTTTTTTTTTTTTTTGAGTTGGAGTCTCATTCTTGTCACCCAGGCTGGAGTGCAGTGGCATGCTCACAGCCACCGCAGCTTCCACCTGCTGGGCTCAGGTGATCCTTCCACCTCAGCCTTTCAAGTAGCTGGAACTACAGACACATGGCACCACACTCCAACTAACTTTTTGGATTTATTGTAGAGACAAAATCTCACCAAGTTGCCTAGGCTGGTCTCGAACCCCTGGTCTCAGGCAATCCTCTTGCCTTGGGCTCCCAAAGTGCTGGAATTACAGGTTGAGATACCATGCCCAGGCATGGCTAAATTTCTATCCTGATGGTTCAGCATAGTTACAAACCTCAGTGTTGAACAAGAAACCTCCCACCATGAAGTGAGAGCTAAGACAGTAGTGTAAAACAGTTAAATTCTAAGAATTCAAGGGCCTGGTAGGCACTGCAAGAGCACATTACTGTTTCAAGAGCCAGCAGGGTAACTAAAAGGTTCTGAAATCAGACAGCCGTGGATTTGGATCCAGGTTCTGCTACTTAATACTTGTATGTCTTTGAGCAAGTTTCCTCCGCTGAATAATGCTCAAAATAATACCTACTAAATGAGATTGAGTGAGGACTTTAAACATCTAAGATGTCCACCCTGGCACATGGCTTTTCATGGTTAAATGCATGCACTAAACAAAACACACTAGACCTTTACACAGGGTGAAAATATCGTTTGTGACTGTTCACTCATTATATTCCCAGTTCCTAGCACAGGGTCTAGCCCTAAACCAGAGGGAAATAGATATTGAATGACGAAGAGAAACAGTTCCAGGGCAGACTCAGGTTGTGGCACGTGCAGTCACTGCCCATGTAGTTTCTAGTGGACAATGACCCAGGCCGCAGCACTGGTCTCCAGGCTCTTCCCACCTTTCCTTAAGTCAGTCCTTACTGTATTCTTCAGTCCTAGACAGGCCCCTTCCTGAGCCTCCTAGGGACACACAAAACCTGGAAACTGGACAACTTCCTCAGAAACCCGGTGTCATAGAGTTGCGTAACTAGGCGTGCGCACCGACTGCACACATGCTCACTTAGTTATCTGAGGGTGGCATTTCCGTTGCGGTTGGCAGCGTTTCCTTCCACGGCAGCGGTCGCTCTACTCTAAACCAATAGGCAGTGCAGCCTTTTTTCACCTCCTCCTCCCCTTCCTGCCTCCGCATGGCATGCTCCCAGGTCCCTGCAAACAGCCACTGCTACCGTGGCAACTGGGCACCTTGGAAGTCTCTCTGGGATAGGGGGGAGTAGGGCACATGCCAGGAAGAAAAAGACATTTGGAGTCACCCTTAATTCCACTGTCAAGGGGACGTGAAGGGGAGTGTGGTCCTTAAGACAAGGAGGATCACCTGCACCGTCACCTGCACCGTCGCTGCAGATTGGAGATGTGGGTTTCTCCCAATATGCAAAGCAAGCGTCCCCTCCCACCACTCCTGCGAGCACTACTACTGAATGCCTTAGGCCGCCCGTGTGTTGTGGGATGAGGAGTGTTAAATCCAGAATTCAAATCCAAGAGAGAGATCACAAAGAGCCAGCTCCGATGCAAACACACGAGGGTCTTTATTCAGGCTTGAGTCTGCTCACGTATGAAGCCGGCAGTGGCTTCAGGGACGAGAGCCCCGATCCAGTATGGCAAGCAGTTTTTATGCACAATTACAGAGGGAGGGGAAAGAGCTTTAAACTTGATTTTACATGATTGGGTAATTTCTCCTAATGGGTATGGGAACTCTTGGTATTGGTAGGTGCCTTTCGTGGGCTTTAACCTGACTGCCCGTGATTGACAGAAACCCACTTAATGGGCAGAGTGGAATGTCAGATAAGTTAGGTTCATACAGTCACTGCGTATAAATTAACTTGAGCAAGCAGGCAGGAGGTTGCTAGCGCCATCAAGTCTGCTGATCCAAACTGAGGAATGCTTAGGAGGGCTTGTTTGCTTAACATTTACATAACATAACATGGACATTATGGGACAACAAAAGCCAAACTTGACAAAGTTTTAAATATGAATGCTGCAAACACATACAGTGAATGTGGGGTAGAAATTCATATAGTACTAGTTCTAGGAATTTATAAAATATTGCAAACATCTTATAGCAAGGCGGTTTTTCTAAAAGTCTTTTGATTCCCTCAGGTTTACACAGGCACTGCATGTAAATTTATTTTGTCATGGGAGCTGGAGATTTAAATCAACATAGAGCCCACTTAGAGAACAGCTAGCACCTCAGAGTCTACTGCAAAGGAATGTCTGAAAGGGGCTTATCGCTTTAACATTTACAACCCGTTGTAAAAGCAGAAGTCAGCATGGCAATTGGGACTGACAATGCTTAACCCAAGAGTTCTAAATACAAACACTACTTAAGACATTATATAACTACACAATCAGTCACTACCTGGCACCCGACATATGCCTAATTCTACGGGGTCTGAGGTAGGATTTAAAGTACTAAGATTTCATAAAGTACAATGAACATGAGGTAGGAATACACAAAATATATAGTAAACACGAGGTAGGGATATATAAAATATAGTGAACTAAACACTACTTTTACAGCAAGTATGGCTTTTTAAGTTTCTTGGTTTCTTGGGTCTCTCAATAGCAAAATGCTCTTAACCTAAGTCCATGGTATATTTTATTACTGTCCTCTCAAGGAGGACCTCTTGCTATTCAAGGAACTTCTGCAGAAAAAAAAGAATACAGAGGGCTTTGCTCTTATTTTTTTCAGCCCCACTGAGCGCAACTCCAGTACTTTCCGTGCTGCCATCTTAGCTTTATGCTGCGGCCAGGCAGGGCATGTGTGCTTTCGTATTGGGTGGGAGGATGGGGGAGTGGGGGCGGGAGCCCGCACTGGGCATGTCAGTTGTCAGAATAGGGCAGACAGGAGTTCATGACACATTCGCTCTCAAAAAATAGCACTGAACTAAGGCCAGTCCTGCCTCTGCCCGTTTTATTACAGACATAGTATTTTTTCAGTCTTTGTGGTTGATATGCTCATTTCTCAAAAGAATCTCTCCTGTGTCTCTGATCATATAAAATGATTACTTCTCTATAATCACAGATTTTGTCGTTCTTTTCCACTCAGCATTGCAAACCTGAACTACAATTTTTTGAACTCTTATCACATTTACATTTTTTTCTACTCTGTCTTTAAAGTTGCTTGGTATTTTTTGTTTGTTTGTTTGTTTATTTTTTGGGAGGTCTCTCCCCTCAATAGGTGAGAGCCTATTTATTATTTAGCATGCTTCTTATATGGGCAAAACTAGGGCAAAATTGTACAAGGGTGTTTGTTTGTTTTTAAAGAAACCACTAATTCTGATGTAGCAAGTAACATCAAAAGAGGACTGGATTAAAAATATGTGGTACATATACACGATGGAATACTACAGTCATAAAAAAGAACAAAATCATGAATTTTGCAGCAACCTGGATGGAACTAGAGTCTATAATACTGAGTGACCTCTCACAGAAACAAAGATCTGAGCCTGTAATCCTGAGCCTTTGGGAGGCTGAGGTGAATGGATTGCCTGAGCCCACGGGTTCGAGACCTGCCTGGGCAACTTGGAGAAACCTCATCTCTACAATAAATCAAAAAATCAACTGGGCATGGTAGCGCGTCTGTAGTTCTGGCTACTTGGAAGGCTGAGGCGGAAGGATCGCCAGCCCAGCAAGTCAAGGCTGCGGTGGCTGGGAGTGGCCACTGCACTCCAGTCTGGACGACAGAGTGAGACTCCAACTCAAAAAAAAAGAAAGAAAAAAAAGAATAGAAACAAAGATCTGAGTATTTCATGTTCTCACTCATATAGTGGACCTTGAACATTCATAGTAATAGTATAAGAAAAGGACTGATAGTGGTGGGAAACTATGGGAGGAGGGGAAGGGTGGTGAGATTAACGGCAGTAATATCTGTCTGGGGATGGGAAAACACCCCTTATCAACAAGGGTGCCTGAACGAGGCATATTTGTATACCTAGCCCTTAACTGTACCCCACAATATCAAAATAAAAAATATTGACATATAAAAAATAATAAATAAATAAAAGTAAGTTTCATGGGCAACCCCCTTGGGTCCCCTCCCACTGTGGAAGCTTTTCTATCCTCTCAAAAAATCTTGCTTTAAAAAAAAAAAAAAGTAACAGAGCAGGAACCATAATGTGTATGTAAGAGGACCAATTGATGTTAGTTTCATTTAAAAGGCTAATATTGTACTAACACTACAAGATTACAACACAGGAAGCATGCATAATATCAGGTACATCAGGACCTCTGAAAATACTGTGGTCAAGAGTGAATTTGTTTCCCGAATGTGCACAATAATGTATTAGAGCAGGATTAAACTTTGTATTAAACTTTGTATTAAAACAGGATTTTAAAAAGAGGATTTTAAAACAAAGTTGGTAGCTGAGAACAATTTGGGGGGGAAAACCAAACAAAACAGCTTAGGCTTGAAGAGTGAAGAAATGCCTCACCCTTCAATGACCTTTGCTTTTTAAGAGTAACAAAATGCTGCATTCTTAACAAGTATGATGTTTCACTTTAAAATATATTGCATATAATATACTTAACACTCCAAACAGAGGAGAAAAATTCAACATGACAATTAAAATTATTTTAAATATAAACTGTGCATTTTGGATCCCCTAGCTATTCCGACCTCTTGCTTTAAACAAGTATATTTTTAGGGTCTTGGGATATTCATTAATTTGTAGGCATGAAGAGTTGAGCTTTTTTTCTCTTTATTTGTAGTCATTTTAAGAGATGTAAATTATATGTCCAAGTTTTCCTATAAATAAAAAATTGAGGCTCTAGGGGGCCTGAATTATATATTGATATTTTCATCCCTGAAAAAATATTCTAAAATATTATTAATTATGTGAATTTAATAATATATATTTGGTTTGGTTTGGAGTCAGAGTCTCAGTCACCCAGACCAGAGTGCAGTGGAACACTTGAGACTACCACAGCCTCAACCTGCTGGGCTCAGGCTATCCTTCTGCCACAGCCTCGCAAGTTCCAAGAAGCTGGAACTACAGACGTCTACCATATCTGGCTAATGTTTTTTTTTTTTTTTAAATTATAGAGACAAGGTCTTGCCATGTTGCCCAGGTTGGTCTCTAAACCCTGGGTTCAGGCAAGTCCTCTCACCTCTGTAATTCCAAAGTGCTGGGATTACAGATGTGAGCCACCACACCCAGATATTTGGGGTTTGTTTGTTTTATTTTGTAGATGGGAGGGTGTCTCATTGTGTTGACCAGGCTGGTCTTGAACTCCTGGCCTTAAGTGATCTCACTTTGCTTTCCGTAGTGCTGAGATTATAGGCGTGAGTCACTATACCCTAATAATATAGTTGAATGCAAATCACAATATTTTTAAAAAATCTAATTGTTATGATACATTTAGATCAAGGGATGCTTAACACAACTGCTACAAAAGGTTATGTGTCCTAAAAAGAGAAATTTTAAAACCACAGCATTTCATCCTTGAAGACTTTAGCAAAGTTAATGTTATTAAATTGACCTTTATTACTAAGATTAAATAGTTTACATCATTTATCCTCAAGCACTACGAGATCATTGAAATTCTTCTATAAAATAGCAATTGTATCATCTCAAGGTTTCCTTGAAGTATATTTAATAGAATTATTGGTAAATCCATATGTTAGGATATATTTAAATGGTTCTAAGTTGATTTTACTTCTTTGTAAAAACATTTAACCTCTCTCAGGCTGCTTTCTCTCATCAGTAAAGTGGGTAATAATAACAGCTTCTTCATTAGATTATTTAATTATTAAGCTAAATAATATGTGTGAAGTACTTGCTTAGCATTCTACCTGGCAAACAGTGACTATTATTATCAATATTATGCTAATACAGGAATATTCCCTTATTCAACGTTTGTCCCAATCTTATGCTAGAGGAAGTAACAAAACAGTTACCCAATTTGAGTTATATAAATTTGGATTTGAAAGTTGGTTTTTTGTTGTATTGCCTTTTTTTCTTAACATAGTGTGCTATTCACAAACACAGATCTACTATATCTGAGCATGATAGGAAGACTAGAATCCAAAATCAATACTTGTTTCCCTAAAATACCTGCTCTTGAATAATTTGGTAATTCACAGAGCATTTTGTTTGCTTTCATAAATTCAATGAGGTTTTGGAATTTTATCGATGGCTACATTTTGACATGTTATAGTTAACACAGATTATAGTTTATTCTCTAAAGCTAGTGGCTATGGTACTCCTCTAGGTCCAAATATTGACATTTTCTGTTCATCAGTAATTAATGTGCTCTACCTAATTTGACTTCTGTTTTGATAAATATTTTTACTTTTATTTTTTGAAAGTAAAAAGAAATCAATTTACTAATTCTTCATAAGTGACACTCAATGAAAAAGCTTAAAAATACACAATTCATGAAAAATATTTCACAGTCTTTCTAAATTAAATTGTGGTGACAGAATTTTCTTACTTTAGAAAAAATAACCTTATCTATATGATATAACACGTGAACTGAGTTAACTACTAATTTTTGTGGTGGAGCAAAAACAACACTGCCTACAGAGAAAAACTGTAGCATCCCTACAGGTACTTCTAAAGTCCACCTTTGTGTTGGTGGGGTGTGCCAGTAATCAGCTTATTTGCTCTTGAGTCATTCCTAGCCATACTCCTGCTTTGTACAGTAAGGAAACGATCCTACATAATGACATTTTCCATGACTCCCTTGCCAGCTAGCCAAGTAAATTTCAGCCTGTTGAGTAGAATGTGTGACTGGAAAGTGGATAGAGAGGAGAATCTTTCGCACACTCTTTCTTTCTTCCCCTCTCCACCCCTCCCTCCTTTTAGGTAGCATCAGAGTTCCAGCTCCTATTGAACAACTTCTCCTTCCATGGTCTAGCTTCAACTGGGTAACCTCTTGTCATAGAACCAGTTCTCACTGAACAACTCCAGCTCCTGTATCTGGTATTTCCTCCTGTGTCTCTCCAGCCCTAAGAATTGTAGTGGCTTCATGCTGATCCTAATTCCTGAGATGATATTTCTTTTTTGATTTGGCTCTTTAGTTCCTTCAATACCATTGCAATTTGTCCCCTATACTCAATTCTGTCTCTTAATGATCTGGCATACACTTATGTTTTCCTGATTGGATCCTGAATGATTCAGATGTCTTCCAACCAAATAATAAACCTGATTTGTCTTCTTGGCCAAATGATGGCATTTTATCATCCTTAAAACTTATGGATCTGACTTCAAGCAGCAAAACAGAAACCTGCTTTGAAAATAATATTCCCATCCTGGGCAACTTGGCAAGACCTGGGCAACTTGGCAAGCTAAAAAATTAGCTGGGTGTGGTGGTATGAACCTGTAGTTCCAGCTACTTGTAAGGCTGAGGTGGAAGGATCGCCTGAGCCCAGCAGGTTGAAGCTGGGGTGGTCATGAATGTGCCACTGCACTCCAGCCTGAGCAAGTTAGATTCTGACTTTATATATATATGTTGGCTTGCCCACACCCACACACCCATCTAAGTCTTCCTTCTTCATTGCCTGCCTATACTCTAGAACTGGGAAAAAAAGTGAAATACTCTCTCTGTGAGCCTGTCCAGCATCTAGGGTTGACTTTGTGACACAATTCAGGACAGCAAGTGAGGAAAAATAGGCCAGGAGCATCACTGATGTTGACCTTGACATTACAGAGTCATTGAACAAAGTTTCAAACTTATTTTTATGCAAGGAAAAAACAAACTCCTAATTGTCTCAGCTACTGTTAATGAAGTATTCTGCTACTTATAGCTAAAACATTCCTACTCAATATACCAACTCCAACATCTTATCAGAGTACATTTTCTATCTGGTATCTATCAGTAATCTATCTGAAAAAATATGTATTTATGGAAAATACTTAAAAGCATAAAAATCCATTCATTTCTCTGGGGCCTAAACTTTCTATTTTAATTAAGTCAAAATATCAGAAAGTTCACTGAATTGTATTTTATATTATGCCTTTGGATTTTACTAAAGATTACTACAATGATGTGCTTTGCAGATACCCCTCCAAGTCCAAGGCACTTATTCCAGATGTTGAGTGTTGTCTGCTCAAAGTTAAGCCCCTTCCCATTGCTCTTGGTCTTAAGGAGTCTTCATCTCTGAATCTATTTCCCAGAGAACCCAACTTCAGTCAATTGGTATGGGGTGTGACCTAAAGAAACAGACTCTAAAACAGGTCTTTGGAGTTGGTTTATCCTCTGGTCAGATGGCAATGAGGATCTCATCTTAATGGACAGTTTATAAGGTGACTCCTATAATCACCATCTCCTAATATCCTTGCCTTTGTATAAGCCCTTCCCCTTCTGTGTAGGTAGGACTTGCAAATTCCTCCTAACCAACAGAATATGGTAAAAGTGACAAGATGCACCTGATTATACTTATGTGATTAAGGTATGTGTTATTATAACTTCTGTCTTGCTGGGATTCCCTCTCCCTTGCTGTTTTTGAAGAAGCAAGCTGCCATGTCTTAAGCCACCATGTATGGTCCATGTGACAAGGAGCCTATGGCAACTTCCAGCCAACAGCCAATAAGAAACTGAGTCCCTCAGTCTGGCAACCTGCACGGATCTGAATTCTGCCAAAAACCATATGAGTTTGAAAGTGATTGCTTTCCAGTTGAGTCTCAGATAAGACTGCAACTCCAGCTGCAGCTCCAGCTGACACCTTTTTTTTTTCTTTTTGAGTCTCACTCCGTCACTTAGGCTGGAGTGCAGTGGCACACTCACGGCCACCCCAGCATCGACCTGCTGGGCTCAGATGATCCTACTGCCTTAGCCTTCCAAGTAGCCAGAACTACAGGTGCACATTACCATGCTCAGATATTTATTTATGTATTTATTTATTGTAAAGACTAGGTCTCACCATGTTTCCCAGGCTGGTCTCAAATCCGTGGGCTCAGGCAATTCTCTCGCCTTGGCCTCCCAAACTGCTGGGATTACAGGCTTGAACCACCGCGCCCGGCCTGACATCTTGAATAGAGCCTTGCAGAGGACGGAGATAAACCATGCCCAGACACCTGACAAGCAAAAACTGACAGATGATAAGTGAGTATTATTTTAAGTTTGTGGTAACATGGTTATGCAGCAAGAGAAGAGAATAGGCCATCACTGACGTTGGATGGATGGACTATGGAGCATGGATGGCTCTGACATGTGGTAGGTGGTAGCTGTGCAATTGCTGAAATTTTCACTGCAGGTAACTAGGACGGGATCCCTGCAGACGGGAATATACTTGCAGGTGCAAGAGCTCAAGCTTTTGAGAGGTTCAGGGAAAGTGTTAATTATAAAGACAAGCCAGGCGCACGGGCTCAAGCCTGTAATCCCAGCACTTTGGGAGACTGAGGTGAGCGGCTTGCCTGAGCCCAGGAGTTCGGAGCCAGCCTGGGCAACTTGGTGAGACCTCATCTCTATAATAAATCAAAAAATTAGCCGGGCATGGTAGTGTGTACCTGTAGTTCTGGCTACTTGGAAGACTGAAATGGAAGGCTCGCCAAAGCCCAACAGGTCGACTCTGGGGTGACCATGAGCATGCCACTGAACTCCAGCCTGGGCGACAGAGTGAGACTCCAACTAAAAAAATAATAATTTATAGAGACAGTAAAATTAGATTCCCCTTGTTGAGTTCCAGAGATGCACTGGAGAAAGCCAGTGAAATGCTGACAGAGATCCAGTGATCTGAGGTATGCCAGACATCACCTACAAAGTAAAGGGTAAATTACCACATTTCATTCTTCCTGCCACAAAGTAGGAAGGACAACGCTTGCTGGGCATCTTTGGGTTCTGAAGACATAATATTTACTTGAAAATACTGCTCTGACGTATGTTCTGAATGACACAGATGACTATCAGCTTTAAGTGGTTCCAGAGGAGGAAAGAGCCCTGTATCATTGTTAGGGTGTGGGACAAGCCGTTCTGTTTCTTGGACTACACACTGCGTGACAGAGCCTATGTAATTAGATGTAGCAGTGGCGGGGAATATGCTGTGGAATGAATGGGAAGTTCTGATAGGACAATCACAAAGAGGAGCCCAAGAATTCTAGCTAAGTTCATGCGGTATTTAGAAAATACACTGGGAAAAATGGCTGTTGGTATATAATTTGGGCCTTGGTAGAGAAAGAACACCTGATCGTGAGATGCCTAGTCAGAGCCGCAGACCACGTGTCAGAGCTATCAATGCTCCATAGTCCATCCATCTAACGTCAGTGATGGCCTAGTCATTTTCTATTGCTGCATAACCATGTTACCACAAACTTAAAATAATACCTATCATCGGCCAGTGTGTGTGTGTCAGGTGTCTGGGCATGGTATCTCTGTCCTCTGCAAGGCTCTACTCAAGATGTCAGGCTGGGCGCAGTGGTTCAAGCCTGTAATCCCAGCACTCTGGGAGGTCCTGGTTCTTGCACCTGGAAGGAACCAACGCCACTAGCTGACAGCCTCCCGGTACTTTCCTTACTCCTCCTCAAACAGCTATTCAAATCTGGAGAAGTGGCTCGCCACCGCCCAACCACCCCGCACCCAAAGCCCCGGGGCGGAGGGAGTGGTGGCAAAGATGGGGGTGGGGAGGGACAGGCTGGAGTTACTGAGCATGTGCGAGGAGTGGCGCATGCTCAGTGCGGAGAGCAGCTTCCCACTGCGGGTAGCGCCAGCGGTTGGCGGCGGCAGAGGCGGCGGTGCCTCCTCCTCACACTCCCGGGGTGGCGGGGGTAGGTGAGCGGCCCCAGTGGCAGCGAGGGCGGCGCTGGGGGAGGAGGAGAAGGAGGAGGTCACCGTCTTTGTGGTCTCCCTGCTGCGGGAGCCGGAGGCCGCCACTGGAGCCGTTGTCGTTGGACAAGGGCTGTGTGCGCGCGTGTCTGCCCGCCCTGCCGGCGGGGACGAGGCGGCGGTGAGGATGGATTCTTCCCAGCCGCCACCATCTCTTCCTCGCCGGCGCCGAGGGCGCTGTTCATGCCGGTTCCGAGGGCTCCGTGGCGGCTGCGGGGCTGGGGCTGGGGTTCTCTGTTATCTCTTGTCCTTGGCTGGTCACACCTCTGGTGAGATGGTGAAAGTTTTCTTGGATTACCTCCTGGAATACTTGCTCCAAGTTGTTCTCCATTTCCCTTTCTTCTGGGATACCAACCAGGCATAGGTTCAACCTCCTGATATAATTGCACATCTCTTGTAGGCTTTGTTCTTTCTTTCTGAGTCTTCTTTCCATGTTTTTTACAGATTGGCTAATTCCATGTTCTGGCTTTCAAGTTCTGAGATTCTTTCTTCAGCAAGATTAATTCTGCTTTTCATCTTGTTATTTATTTCCTAGATGAAAATTTTTATTGCTAAAATCTCTGTTACAAGTTCTTTCAGTGTTGCACCTTGTCTTTCTTGAGTCTTATTCACTCTTTCCATCCATTCCCCAATCTCTCATATTCTGGGCCAGCCATTGGTGTCTTCCATTGTTTGGGACCAAGGTCTGATTTTTCAAGAGTTTTGTCTTTGGTACACTTGAAACTGCCTGAGGTCTTCCTTTGGTTTTTCCTTATTTGTGACAGATCTCTTGTTTTTCTCTTTAGTTCTATTATTCAGTATTAGTGGGTGAGACTTTCCCTTCTGATGTTTGCTAAGTCCTCTATTCTTCCCTGATCCGGTTTCTGGATTTGTTCACTGATCTTTGGAGTTCTTTCTCATCACTTTT
Source organism: Cephalopachus bancanus (assembly GCA_027257055.1). Taxonomy (NCBI): domain Eukaryota; kingdom Metazoa; phylum Chordata; class Mammalia; order Primates; family Tarsiidae; genus Cephalopachus; species Cephalopachus bancanus. Next base: position 277,568 of record JAPVLO010001188.1, read on the forward strand.
CTGCCTCACATTCAAGATGGTGGTTGGGTCCCTCTTTTGTCCTTTTCCGTGGGACTTTGCCTCTGGGCTTCCTCCACAGCCTCTGCTACCATTGCCCTGTCAGGTGCTGAAGTGGTAAGGCAAAGCCTGGAACCATCAATCTCTTTCCTCCTTCTCTGGTGAGGGAGAGCCTGGGTTGATAGTTTCTCCCTGCTGCTTTTGTCCATTTTTAAAAAATGGTGCTCACTTTTGTGATCTGGGAAGAGCCGGGATGAAGCAGAGAAGCTGCAGCACCAGCTGTTGCACCAGGGACCTGGTCACTTGCTCACAAGCCCCCACTTAGACAGTCTTTACCAGAATTTTCTTCCCAGGGAGGGCTTGCTGATTTTAAAAAACAAAACAAGAAAAGAAAATGGCATTCTGCTTCTGCATCCCAGGAATTGCTAGGGTCCAAGCCCAGCCATGTAATTTCTAATACACCTGAAACATTGGCAAATACATAGACCATCTTGTGCATCATCAAACAAGGCTTTCATACACTTGAAAGCACTGCTGTCATGCTTTTGTCTAGTCTGAGCACCATGGGTTCCAATTAGAAATCAATAACAACAGATCTCTGAACAATCCCTCAGCATGGGCCAAGGAATTTAAGATCATGTAATTAAGACAAGGTTTAAAGATGACATCCCAATGATAATTAGATAGTATTTGCACTTGAGTGAAAATGAAACACAAGTGAGTATTTAGAAATCAAATGTTCTGGATACTCTTACTTCAGGCAGCACATAAAAGTTATGTAGCACTTTGGGATGAACCTCACACAGCTACAGACCCACCGTCTGAAAGCATTCACCGGGCCTCAACACATTAGTTGTACCCTCTCCCACCCTTGCTCTTCCCCTTGGAACCTCCCAATTGGCTCAGCCTAAGTGGAGAGCAAAGGGCATGCGAGAGTGTGGGTAAAGTCCACAAAGGCTGGCTTCTGTAGTCAGAGTGACTGGAAAAGTTTAGGCAAGGAGTGCCAAGCAGCACATGGAGACAATCTCGAACACTCCTGTAGCTTATGTTGCAACCTCCAATGCATGGTCAAGCAATTCTGTGCAGACGTCTTCAATAAATGTGGGTCCTAAATGAATGCAGTGCCCATTCTGTATTAGGACAGTGCTTGGGAGCCAACGTAAAGATATGTGGATTCCAGTGGTTGTACCAGAAGGTGTTGCTCAAGTAGATAATTTGGTGGTCCAGCTGACAGTGCACAAATGAAGACAAAATTGTCAATAATTTTTCATGAGCCCTGGCCACACATCCCATTGCACTTGTCATCCCCTCAAAATTGAAATGTTTCCTTGGCATTACTTTCTTAGATTATACTTTTTTGGTTCTAAAGGTGTGTCATTTAGGTAAAAATTAATATCTTTCATTTTGTATTTCTCAAGAGTATCCTGGAAGAAATATCTTACTATTTATGTTTATTCATTCGACACATTTTTATTGGGTACCTTTATTGGTCAGTCACTTTGTGGGTGTCATAATGACCTAAAAAGACTTAGAAGAAGAAAAGGTGTTAGAAGAACGATGAGAAATCTGGTAAATGAGAAAAACCATTTAAAGAAAAATAAGTGCAAGTTTGACTTTAGCATAGAATTTCAAAGCAAAAGCAGTAGACAATAATGCTGGCAAGTTATATAGAACCAGGTTTATAAGGGCCCTTTAAAGGTAAGATAACATGTTTAATACTCAATGGCTAATAAGTGAAGCTTTACATGAAATGTGAGTGGTGTGCTTTAGTAAAATTTCCATGATGCCAGAGTCATTAACATACTGGAAGGTAAAAAGAACAAGTTGGGAAAAAAACTACTCTGAACTTGTAGAAAAAAAAATTACTAAAAAGAAAATAAGAAGTGTTGCACACGAGTAATAGAGAGAAAGATATAAATTCCAGAGATAGTCCATGAAAATCATCAAAAGGACTTGAGAAATTATTACATTTGTGGTTTTTGTTTCGATTTGGATAGCAAAGGGTTTACAATGACTGGTAGGCTTTTAACCTGTGTCACTAATATGATACATTGTTTAGAAGGAAAAAATGAAATATAAAAATCTGAGTGTCAGTAAAATGTCTAAGGAAAAAGATTTCTGGAAAAAGAATACAGTCAAAAGGTGGGAGATATCTCAGATTGTTGAAGAAACAGCAAAAAGGTCAGAACTAAGGTAAAGATAGAAAGGGGAAATGATTTAACTAGTGGACGATATCACATAGGGTATAATAAGCATGTGCAGGGACTTTAAGTCTGTGTAAAGAGAAGAGAAAATGACCCAATTTACACCCTACAAAGGTAATTCTGGCTGTTGTATTAACAATATAGCTAGACCATAGAATTGCAAGAGTGGAAGACAGAAGCCCAGAAGTTTCACAATAACTACACTAAGGGAAGATGCTAGAACAGATCTGTCATAGTCAAACTTGTGAGAAACACAAATATAGGATACATTTTGATGCTGGAACTGACAGGTTGGTGAAGGAAATATAAAAGCTAAAGATGACTTCAATTTTTTTAAACAGACAAAAACGATAACAACATCAAAATTTACAAAATGCATATTCTTTTTAAGCACATAAACAATATTTACAAAGTTGACCATATTATGGGATTTAAAAAAGTCCCAATACACATCACATGATGGTGTGTACAAGTTCTTTAACTGAATAAGATAAAGTGGCTAAAACTAATTTTTTACCTGGGAAAAGGTAATAATTACATCACTTCAAAACTTTATAGAGAGATGAATTTTATTGATAGATACATGGGCTTTCATGTGATTTTAGTATCTGTTAAGAGCCGAAAATCTCTGAAGAAAGAAAAATATTTAAAAGTGCATACGTCTATCAAGTGCAGAGAATTCATATATTTATGTAACATGAATCAAAAATTGTAAAATAAAATAAAGTAATATAGCACACTGAATAAGGATTCCAAACTACTGTGAGAAGATAAAGGCATTACCTCATATAGGACAACTTGGGGAAATAATGAATATATACTTTATATTAGAAAAGAATAACACATCATTATTATATAAAATATATGCATATATGAGTACATATATTAAGGTAGAGATTGAGAGAGAGGTTGAGAGATCAAATAAAAAACAAATTTAGCGATTGCAATTGACATTTATAATTAAAGGCCAAATATATCATTTGACTCTTCTTGCAAATTTGTATTTCTGAATATCTTCTCTAGGTTTGGAATGATTCAAAAATTTACTAAAGTTTAGGAAAACATGGGTAAAAGTACTTAAAAAATGACACTTTTACTTCTGGATAGATGAAGTGGTGTATGATCAAAACACATTTCTGCAAAAGCAACAGAAAAAACAAGATGAGATACAGAAAAAGAACAAATAACTGTTAAAGAAAAGGAACTGGAGTAACCATAAATTCAGAGAGATGTAAATTTAGGTGAGATGACTTTCACTGCATGAACTCAGATCACACTTGAAAATCCAGGTTTGCTGTTCAGGGCAGACTCTGCAGGAGATAAACCAGAGGAACTTTTGGCAGGTACTGCATAGATTTCACCCCACATGGTTGTATTTTGTTTCTCAAAACATTAGCCAAATTCTAGAACTGAATAGGCCTGGAGACTAAATAACGGCAGACAAATGAATAAATGAGAGAGATGGAAGATAAATTATAATAGATATGGTGATAGACTTAAGTGGAGAACACCTGAAAAGCAGAAGGAAGTTTTTGGTGATACCCCAAACAAAACAAATAATAAAGACTGTGACCACCAAAAAAATGTGCTCAAGATTCTGGGCATGTACTCTGTGATGGAACTGGGGGAAAGAAAAATAGCAGATCTTTAAGCAATTCTTTGGGCTGGAGAGATGGATCTTCTCCACAAAAATTCAGGGTGTGAGGAATGTAAAAAGCTGGTTCTGAGTGACAACAGCTGATTAAAATACCCTGTACTCTTACTATACTTAGACAAAGACCTTTGCAAGGAAAACCAAACACAAGTGTAATGTAGATGTTTTACTCAAAACGTTTCTCAAATTTTGATCCTGCTGAAAGCAGCCACAGATAATTAGAATTTTCTCTGAAACTCACAGGACAACTCTGAAGGCTCAGACTAAACTGAGAAATTTTTCTGAGTGTCTAGGTGCTTGGTTGTCAATGTCCCACCAGAAGGAAAAGACTGCATCAAAGAGACCAGCCTTCTTCCCGAGATATTTGCAGCAACCTGAAGATATATAGGGAAGGAAGCTGAATTCACACCTCCAAACAGTCGAAACTTAATCTCCTGTAGTGCTTAAGGATTAGAAAGAGTAAATGAGACACAGAGGCCATCCTCCTAATCCAAACCCTGAGAAGTTCACATCCCATAAACAGTGAGTGGCAGAATAAAATAAGGTCTAACTACAAACCCGTCCTGTACTAGTTCAGTTGTAATTGAAGTAACATAATGCACAGTATCCCTTCTGCCATCTTCAGTTTCTAGAATTGTTTTATTTACATACAAAGCGGCAGAAAGATCTACATGTTAGAATTAGAAAAATCCTCCAAAAATACTGTGATGATGAACGTGCTAAAGACAAAAAAGAAAAAGTTTTAAAAATTATTTAAAATGAAGTATTTTAAGAGAAATTTAAATGAAAAAGAGTCAAATGAAATTCTACAATTTTTTAAAATGTAAACTTTAAAAGTTTCCCAAACTCTAAAAATAAGAACTTATTGGAAGGATTTAAGAGCATATGAAACATGCCAGAAGACAAGATTAATAAACTCATATCAATATAAATTATCTAAACTGAAGCACAAGACAGATCAATCAGATCATAGAAGACATGTATAATCTAATCAAATAGTGTGACACAAATGCTGTGAAGCCCCAGAAAAAGATGAGAACATTGGCATAATAAATATTTTGAAATAAAATGATTAAAATTCCCTAAAACTGATATACTCTCCATAAACACAGTCAAGAAGGTCAGAAGACCCGAAGCAAAAAATGCAGAGAACTCACGCAGCTCTTGATGAAAGCAACCATGGAAAAAAATTGTGGCAAATTATTAAAATAAACTATTAAAAGCAGGGTAAACAGAATGACTTTTTTTTTTGAGTTGGAGTCTCACTCTGTCCCCCAGGCTGGATTGCAGTAGCGCACACATGGCCAAGACTTCCTCCACCTGCTGGGCTCGGGTGATCCTCCTGCCTCAGCCTTCCAGGTAGCTGAAACTACAAGAATGCGCCACCATGCCCAGCTAATTTTTTTATTTAGAGATGAGGTCTTGCCAGGTTGCCCAGGTTGGTCTCAAACCCATGGGCTCAGGCAGTCCTCTCACCTCAGCCTCCCAAAGTGCTGGGATTATAGGTGTGAGCCACTGCGCCTGGCCTAGAAAGACATTTTTAAAGCATAAAAGAGAAAAAAGTAAATATGTAAAATATTTCCTTAGAAAAAAATTTTTAGTCGGGCTCAGTGGCTCAGCCTGTAATCCTAGCACTTTGGGAGGCCAAGGTGAATGGATTGCCGGAGGCGGCAGGTTCAAGACCAGCCAGGCAACTTGGGGAGACCTCATCTAGCTTGGACCTCCAGCCTCCAGAACTGTAAGAAATAAATTTCTGGGCCAGATTAGGTGGCTTAGCCTGTAATCCCAGCACTTTGGAAGGTCGAGGCAAGAGAATTGCCTGAGCCCAGACGTTCAAGACCAGCCTAGGCAACTTGGTGAGACCTCGTCTCTACAATAAATCAAAAAATAAGTCAGTCATGGTAGGGCACACCTGTAGTTCCAGTTACTTGGAAGGCTGAGGTGGAAGGATCGCCTAAGCCCAGCAGGTTGAGGTTGCAGTGGCCGTGAGCATGCCACTGCTCTCCAGCCTAGATGACAGAGTGAGACTCCAACACACACACACAAAAGAAACTTCTGTTGTTTATAAGACACCAATCCTATGGCATTTTGTTATAGCAGACTGAACAGACTGAGGCAGTTTGTATCCACTTGTCTGGAATTCAAGAAAGCTAGGTCCTAAACCTCAGCCAGCCACTGAGCAATTGTGTGCTCTTGGGCAGGTCATTTATATGTTTTGGCCTCAATGTCCTTGTCAATGAAATGAAGTACTTGGACTATGTAAGGGACTTTCTGTTCTGTGATT